>CAUYRT010074036.1:0-29873 GCA_963574885.1 Lepilemur ruficaudatus | reverse complement strand
GCATGGTGGCGCATGCCTGTAGTCCCAGCTACTTGAGAGGCTGAGGCAGAAGGATCACTTGAGCCCAGGAGTTTGAGGTTGCTGTGAGCTAGGCTAATGCCACGGCACTCTAGCCCGGGCAACAAAGTGAGACTCTGTCTCAAAAAAAAAAAAAAAGTCCTGATTTCAATTAGTCATGAACACGACAGATCCTATCCAAAAGGATATTCCTCTGCTGAATTGCAGTTTTTTTTAATTGAACATTTTAAGAAAAAACCATATGTTTGTAGATTTTGATGTTTAGGGGAAAATAGATTGATTTTCTACTTAAAACCACGTAAATAAACACAGGTCTGTGAATGAGCTAACAGAGATAAAATATATTCTACATTTTCCTTTAAAATTCCATTTACAAGTTGAACTCAAAAGTTTAAATATTTTCATTATTTTTTTTTAAGAAAACCCTCATTACTATGAATTGGTATTTTGTTATCTTCTCTAATTCTTTATATATTTTTTTGTTCATATGCGAAATAGATTTGAAAAAAAAATATATGTATTTTCATGGACCCTACAGCAAAATGCTCAGTCTAGGCTGGTTTTGTTTGGGGGTCTGTCTGTTTTCCCTGGATGTTCATGGCGGGAAATAGGGTATCTCGAACCAAGGGTGAGCCACTGGTCTGCGGACCAGGGGGAAAGGTCTGACGGAGGACGCGTTCTCCACCAAGCTGGCCCAGCGGTGGCTGAGACGGGACAGGGTGACAGAAACGTTCACACTCAAGAACGCGTGGATCAAACGGAGATATTTTCATGCACTTACCTGTAATCACCCTGAAGAGAGAAACCGGAAGATATTAAAACACATCTTAAAACTATTCCTAAATGCCATCGAATTCTTCATGGCACAAACCATAATTTATTGTTAAATGTCCTTGCCTTTGGGTGACTTTTTCTCATATATATTTTTTTTTCTTTAAGTCGGGGTAGAATAGAAACGTGTCTCTGGACTTTTCTCTCCACGGGAGCGGTAGGAGACTCTTCCCCAGACAGACGAGAGACACGTCAGCATGCATGCGTGAAACAGACGTGCCCGGTTTGCAAAGAAACGCTCACAGTTGAAGCGACCCTGGTAACAGTCACTCTCCACACCAACGCAGCTGATCACGGTACCTTTAAACTCAATGGCGAAGCCCGACAGGCCCACGGAAGCGTCGCTCCGAAACGCCAGGAAGAGGCTGTTTCCGCTACTCTCTATCCTCTCCGGGGCCTGGGAGCCCTGGAAGCTTCCAATGAGGGGGCTGTTGGAATCCGCCCCCTCGTAGATGTGCAGGAAGTCGTAGCTGGGCTCCATGTTGAAACTAGGAGGAGAGAGAAGTCATTCTATTATCTGCCTAGTACATATTCACCTTTTCTTCCAGACTACTAAGCCTTCTAGAGCATCACATGACTTTTACTTGCTTTCGTATGAGAACTTTAACAATTAGGGCAATCAGAAAGTTAAATGACATGAGACTCGAAATGTTACAACAGCAATAAATGTGAGAAATAGCAACTGTAACAAACACTACTTGTACTTCACATAATGACCACATCGTATTTGATACAATGTTGCCCATGGCTGAAAAGAAACAAATCATAACAGTGTAAATATAATGTCCCTTCTCTGCGCCCATGGACTCATAATGACATGCAGTTTAAAGAACTGGGCTCAAAATAGATTAATTACCACTGATATTTGGTTTTTACATGGATGTTTTTAGTTTTGAAAATATGTACTAGTGACTATTCTTGAGGTTTTTTTTTTTAAGTTATTTCTGTTTCTTTCTTTTTATTTTAAAAGATGCAATTGCCTCTACTTGCCAATATTAACCGTCCCTGCAGTGGTGTGGACGGTCAGCTTTATCAGGTCCCTTGCACCATCATCAAATATTCCAGTTCTGTCTCTCTCTCTCCCTCCCTTCCTCTTTCTCCTGCTTTCTCCGTTTTTGTCTCTGTCTCTCTCTCCTCCAATATTAACAGAAAGTCAGTCCCCAAAGAGTGCAACGATTTAGACCCAAAGCTCTCGGGGGCTTGCTGTCTCTGCCGGCTGTGACGTGCAGGCTGAGGCCGCCTGAGCCTCACACGTGCACACTCTGGAGTGAAAGACTGAGCTTGGCTCCATCGGCCAAGACCTTGCTGGGGTCAGAATGAATTAATGTATCAGAAGTGTGACATCCTGCACACGGCCGGCCCCTCTCCTTCTCATCTCCAGAGCAGGTATTTCTGTGTCTCCGATAAGCACTCAATCCAAACACCTCTCACTCTCTTTCCTTTCCATGGGCGGAAATTCTGGCCAACTGAGAGAGCATTGGGACATCTTTGTAACAGCCAAAGTGATCTGCGTAAGTGGCCCCAGTTTATCCAGAGATTCAGGTGCTAAAACTGGAGCAGAAAGTCCGCAGTTGCCCAGTGCATCCCGACCGGGCCCGAAGAGGAGAGCCCGCCCGCGCCACCAGCAGCGCCACGCCCAGGCCTGCCCGGCGCCGTCCTGTTTTGGGTCAAGGCTACATTCACTCCAGACACTGAATAAGCTCATTACCTAGTACAGGAAGTTAAATAAGATTACTTAGTCTGTTTATTTGACGAGTTCACTGCAGTTAGAAAGGGAGAAAGAGTAGGAGGTTGGGGTTACTAAGCACAGAAGACTGATAGGAATTGGATGGAGCAAGTAGAATTTTATTGGAACAAAAATCTTATTTGGAGTGTTAGCATTTGCAGGGATGTTATTAGACTGGTCACGCTGCATCCCCAGTATTTGGCACAGCTAATCACTGCTATAGATGATTTATTGAACACTGCAAAACACACACACACGCACACACACACACACACTCCATCTGCTCTCTCTTTCCGGAAGTGACAGAATTCATGCATAGAAGTCTGGAGTGAAATTTACCAAAATTGTGTTCCTTTGGTTAGATCCCACCTTATTTCTATGTCAGCTGCTGCACATGTCTATGAGTCCTAATAATTTGCCAGATCTGACCGAGCTTCTGAACCAAATTTAATTTGAGTTGCAGTGTGTGGACTTTAGCCTCTCAGTCCACAGGGACACGTAGTGAAACATCTGTCCCCAAAGGCCCCAGGAACCAGCATGAGCCTTGGGGCTCCCGCGTCCTTCGGGCCCTACAATTCCCTGCCCGTATTGCTAGTGAGGACAGACTCCCATTCTCCCCCCGCAAGGAGCACCCCTGAATTTAGCTGCACTCTTTAATAGCGTGCCTCGTCCTTGCCGGCCTCCGGTTTGGGTACCTGCACGTCCTTGTCCCTAAGCAGGATGCTGGCTCCAGACTCCCACCGCCTAGATCTGGCCCCTATCATCCCAGGAGAATGTCCACCGGAGCAAGGGCAAATTCCAGAGCAGAGAAGTCACTGATTTTCACTGGGATGTGAAATTTCTGAGACATTGAGCCAGCTGATGATTCCATAAAATGTAAGAGTTGGGAGACACTTAGAGATTATGTCAAACTTCTTCCAAGGAGGTGTGTAAAAGGCAGTGAAGAAATGCCTTGCGTGAAACTGCCTCATACACGCATACGATCAAATGAGCTGCACTTTCAGAAAGTTGGTCATCAGTCACCGTAACACAATGGCAGGTAGGACACTCCTACCAAGGTTCTATGTTCACGAAAAGGCTTATAATCGATAATTCACTTTTAATATCCTAGAATTAGAGAGGCCTCCTGTTTGGTTTTTTTTTTTTTTTTTTAATAAGGAAGGCACTACTAGAATTTAGCATTAACGAAAACCACAAAGAATCCAAAAACATAACCAGCAAATGTTTCACTGGTGTTGTGTTATATAGCGCAGCGACATTTGGTAAATTCACAGCAGCTTTAGCAAATTCGGGAAATGATGGCTTTCAATCCGGTTAAGATTCAGAATCACAGATACTTAAAATTATACTGACTAAGACCTCGTCAGCAGGAGGAAAGCAAAGGAAGGTAATGACATCCAGGTCTTGAACACTGATGTAAAGATCTCTAGACAGGGCAACTTGCTCCACGGACAGATAAATAAATATCATTAAACCAAGAGATTAACGGGACAGTCTGTAGAACCATCCACCTTTAAAAATATTACATTCATTTAGTTCAAAAATCAAATCATAAAGTTGGAAAACATCTTGGGATTCGATAACCTATAATAATCCCATACCATACACTAATAACGTGATGATATTTAAGAATCTATTCTTATAAAATGACCACAGCGTTTGAACTTTTATCACGTGGTTTAGCATATTTTTAGGACTGATATCTCGTAATTTAGACTTTACAGCCACCAAATTTCGGGGAGCTTTCAATTTCGAAGCTTCATCAGGTCGTAACTGTGGTAACGATAGTAATGTTTCTACTCTTGGGGATGTCGGGGTGTGCTACGGAAATGAAGTAGGCACCATGCATTCGGAGAAATAGGAGACACTGACAAGAAGTGATACAAAGTGTGTCTCTACATCATGTTTTTATTACTTTTCTTGCATATTCTGCAAATTAAGGCTTCTCATAGGGAGCACACTGCATGCAAGACAGACAGGATTGAAAAGCAAGGTGTGTGTCTGAACAGCAGTAGGATGCTCCCAAGCATAGAAATGTATTTCCATTCATGTCCTTTTGCAGCCTGGATGTCTACTAGATGCAAACTCTAGGGTTTTCCTAGATGGAAAATTGGAGACTCGATGAAGTGATAAATGAAGTAGCGTTTAGGTGTGGCATTTAACATCCTACTGAAAACAGGTATTCGGCAAGAGAAGGTACCTTTTGAATATCAAGGCAATGACAAAGTCTGGGTTGACTTTTATCTTCCAGTCACATTCTTTCCCAGGAGGATACGGCTGTGGGTAGTTGGGTGATAAAATAACACCCGCTGGGCCCGTCAGATTCCCGCCACAAGCAGCTGTCACAGAACAAAAGTTACAGAGAAAAAGTTAGGACAGAGAATGCCAGCCAGGCAGTCAGGGTGAACTGAGACACCATAGAACTCTTAAGAAAAAAAAAAAGCTCATTCATCAGTATTTTATCCCATCAAAGAGATCATATGTGGAGTTATCAATTATCCAGACAAAATTTTAAGACCCGGGAAGTCTGAACATCTTTCATCTAATTGTTAATGAATTTTATATAATCTCCCTCCTCATTTTCAGGAAGGATTTTCGAACTTCTGACAAATCAGATGTTCTTCCTATAACTAACTTTAAATTTTACCCAAGAAATTTGAACAGACCACTTCATCCCCACATCCACCAGCAAGCAAACACACAAAAAAAAATCTGGCTAGAAAAAAATCCCCAGGAATATCATTCATTGTACAGTCACATTAATTCTTTTGCCGTTTCTTTTTTCTTTTCTTTTTTTTTTTATGACACCTGCTTTACTGTAGCATCTTTTTTTTTTTTTGAATTCTTTTTCCTTTATTGAAGTATACTTTACATATCACGCCTTTACTCCACTTTAAGTGTACAATTAAATGATTTTCGGTGAATTTCCCGAGGTGTACAGTTAATCACACAAATCAGTTTTTGAGGGATTCTTTTCCCCTATTGAGACCCCTCATTCCATTTCTTGAGGTTTACAAAGCCCATGCTTATTTATTCTTGAACAGACGCTTCACGTGTCAAACGGTCATCTCCGTCTTTTGTTCGTTGTTTTACCCCCCAGCATCTAAGCAGTTTCTCGGTCAGAATAAGTACTCAGGAGATACGTGTTGAACGGACGGATTAACGTCCCCACGTTTCAAAATGGCAAAACACGAAAAGGTTAAGTGACATCTGGAGACACGTGATCAATGACGCTGAGCTCTAAAAATGTTATTCGATCACAAGGCTTCCTATACGATTAGAAAGAAGCAGTTTATATGATAATAAATTTAGTTTTTTTGTAGTCCTGACTGCATTTATGTTAGTAAGGCAGGAATGACACAGATCGATATTGTCAACAGGCGAGCCGATTTTTGTACTTGGATCTGGAAGTGTTTAGGATTGTTTCAGTTATTAGATACGATTTCTCTAAGATCTCCCATCACTCGGAAGGTTTTAAGACATTGCAGAATTCAAAAGTACACATATTTTTAGAAAGATGCAAAAATATGCTGGCTCTAAAGGTTCTTGGTGTCAGACACTGCGGTTTGCCACCGAGCGGTTTGAAAGTATCACCCCAATTAAATCACAGTATTTCCCTAAACTGTATATCTTATTTCACATGGTTGATCGTTTACGCATTTAGAAAAAAACACAATTAGAGAAGAAAATGCCCTAGTTGGTGATCTTTTCCCTCACACGTTAAAAAAAGACTCTTTTCTAAATAAGACAAAGGAAGATGAAGAAACACGCTTTACGATTTTCAGTGACGGATGAGTCTTTAAACACTTGTTTAACATTCCTGAAAAGTTAATTTTTCATAACCTGAAATATAACTAATTCCAGTACGTTTTGTTCTAATCTCAAAGTCTAATCACAGGCAAACTGTGAGTAATGTCACAGGGAATATTTATAATAAATTCTTACAGATACATACTGAAGAATAGTATGATATAATTTTCATGGAAAAAAAAAGATTCAAACCCTATTTTCCCTAGTATGCAGTTTTATTTTAATAAACAATGGTCTAATGAGCTCTGGCAGGATGATGCCCCCCAGAACCACACAGCGGACGCTGACAGCCTGGAGCCCTGGAAGTGGGGACCCATCAGGGAGGTGGTGCTAATGTGGAGGAGGCAGGTACCTGAAGGTCTAGAAGATTCTGCTCCATGCGGGTTTCGAAAGATGAAAAATGACAGATTCAGGGCACTGTCTACAGGCTGCTACCAGCAGGAAGAGTTCAGGGACATGATTCAAATATTGATTTGACATAAACAAAGGGGAGGTCTTGTCTTATTCAAGCAGACCCCGGGAGGCGACTTTCAAATGAGGCTGTTTAGAAGCTTAAAGCGGAATGAAGTGGTGCTGTCTTGCCCTGTTTGTTGTTCTGTCTTTTGGGGTGGGACGCTCCCTGTTCCTTAGGTGCTAATCAGGGAGCTCGCAAAACATTTCGGATGGGGTTAGAATTTAGAATTTAGTAGAAAACGTAACCCCGAGACTCTAAGAAATTCTCCAAAAGGAACGGGCATAGAGATAAAATCCACATACTCTCTCGATCCACAGGCCCTTACGCCCCACCCCAGGGACAGCAGCCCCGTCCTCCACCAGGGTGGGAGGCAGCCTGAGTGAGGAGAGGCATCAGTATCGCTGCATCGAAGCTCTGGACCATTCACACCCTTCAGTAAAGTCCTCTGCAAATAGCCACCCTGCGCAGGTCAGGGCGCACTGCCGCCACCAAATGAGTTCCACCAAACCAGGTGACAGTTTTGCTTCTCAGAGCTCCTTGGAATTCGGACTTGGTGGAAAGGGTGATTGCAGGCTATGCAAGAGGATGGAGACTTTTGAGGGACACTGCTTGGAATTAGAGAATTAATCCTTTGAGGCTCGTCTGGGTACCAAAAGGAGGAGACTCCACGGCAGAAGTCATTGGGGAAGCGTAGAAACGTGAGGCAGGACGCAGGGAAACCCGGCAGCAAGCAGCCAGCTCCTGAGGATGTGTCATCACGCGCGACAGGGGAGAAACTAAGAGGTTGCATGAAAGAGAGAGACAGAACAGCTGGTAACCGGGGAACACGCGCTAATCGCGCAAAAGGGCCTCAGCAGGTCCGTCAGGAGAGAACAAATTCAAAGGGCCAATCAGCATACAGAAAGAGGAAAAAAGTTCACCCTCATTATTAGTCTAAAATGCCAATTAAAACAGGGAATCGTCCCTTTCTGCCCATCTTAAATTATGAGATTAAGAATCGTCGATGTCCTATTTTTTCTAAGTCAGGGAAAATAATCACACGTGATCGAGGGCAATGTAAATCGTTCCAGCCTTTCTGAAAGGGTTTTGGGAAAGGTTTGAAAGTCCTAGAAATACGTCGTTCATTCATAATCGCAGTGTGCTGTGCGGCAAGGGTGTTCGTTGTAGCTATCTTCACAACAGGGAAGAGGTGGAGACAATTTCACTGCACACTAACGAGACTAGTGTAATAATATTGGTAGATTCAAACAAAGAGACGCCAGGTATGGGGCTGGTGGTGTAATCGTGGGGGAAGCTGCCTTCCAAAGAGACACTATGTAGCCAGGAAAAGCCAGCAGAAAATACAAAATAACACAGAAGATACTCACAACGTACAGATAAGAGGGAAATTTACAAAGTAATCAAGCGGGACGCTGTCATCTAAACACATTTTTAAAAGAGATTGTATATGTTAATGATAAGACAATTATAAAGTCTATATATGAATGTTTATATTAATTATAATTGCCTCCAAGGAAAAAGATCACAGCTTTTCCCCTCTTCTTTTTGCTTTACTGTGGCTTGTAAAAAAAAATGTCTGCAATAAACATGTATTATTTTTTATACAAAAAAGGGTTAAAAAAATTAAAGAGTGCATGGAATGTTCAGAACAGAATTTACGTAAGCAGTAATACACAATCAGCTGATGCCCTTGTGGGCAAGTTTCTTCTTTTTTTTTATTTTTTTGAGACAAGGTCTCACTCTGTTGCGCGGGCTAGAGTGCCGTGGCATCAGCCTAGCTCACTGTAACCTCAAACTCCTGGGCTCAAGCGATCCTCCTGCCTCAGCCTCCCGAGTAGTTGGGACTACAGGCATGCACCACTACGTCCGGCTAATTTTCTCTATTTTTGGTGAGACAGGGTCTCTCTCTTGCTCAGGCTAGGGCAATTTTCTTACAGAAACATAAACCCTATTTCTAAAAAAAAAAAAAAAAAAAAAAAAAGTAGTAGAAAGAGTTAATTTATTTCCAAATACACAGTTTCCATTTTTCTGTTACATAGTATCTACATGTACAGGCAGGGCTGGCAGCCAAAATAATTGATTGCTCAATTGCCTGCAAGCCCTTTCAGAAAGCTCGTCCTTGAAGCTGGTATTCAAGACACAGGAAGCCTCATGTATCCCCTTTGGTGAGGACAGGCTTATCTAGTTGTTGGTCGAGATAAGATAATAAGAGATGAACTAACAAGAGATCGATTAGTTGGGAAGAGGGTCGAATTTTACAATCCTGTATTTCAATGAATGTGAAGTGACAAATGACCTTTCAGAGATAAACTCTAGTCATACTGCCCTTGAATGCATTCCTCCGTGACCTTAAACGCATGCAAAACGGAAGGGGAAAAAAAGTCTTTCCTAACTTAAAAATAGGCCAATGGTTTAAAACGATTGTCACATTTATAGGTTATCACTCCACTTAAAAAAAAAAAAAAAAAAGCTAAAAAACAAACAAACAGAAAAAAAAACAAGCAGAAATCTTCCAAGTCTCCTGATGACTCAGCTTGCAATGAAAGGCGTGACCATCCTGGCAAGAGTAGGAAATGCAAACGAGCGCTGAACACTATTTAAACACGGCCGGCTCCCCAGACAGGCGGAGAACGCCGAGGCGCGGAGCTGTCAGACCCCGTCCACCTTCAGAAAGCGGCAAGTACTTTGCAGTAAGTAAGGAGCCTGCCTCATCGCTCCCCAAGACCACTGGGAGTTTCTCTACCGCTGCGTGTGTGACAATAAACATCACTGTAAACCACAACCGCCCCCCAAGGTCACCCAGTGCAAAATGGGTCATCCATTTCATCACCATTTTGTCTCTGCACGGATTAATTAAATTTTACATTTTTCAAACACATTATGGAGAAGTACTAAACCTTGATGCTTCATTAAAACAATAAAGTTTAGTAGAGTTTCTTTTTAAAATTAAGATGTTACACTCTAAGTAGGAATTTTATGGGAAATTATTTAATGGAAGTGATAATCTACATGTAATTACTATTTTATGTAAAAATATAGATCACCATAAGACCATATTTGTGATAAATTGTCTTAGATGACTATTCAAAGCAAAGTCTGTAAAACCATTTACGCTTTTTTTATAACATCAAACGATAAAGTTTTAATATATTTCAGAAACAAGTTTCTCCTTTTATCTTCATTTTAACATCAGCAGGGCGATTTCCAGTTTCCAGGATTCTATTTTTAGATGTACTACTATTATAGGGGAAAAAAACACGTAAAAAGAGAAAGCACCTTTTAGGGAGTAGGTTTTGCTTAAGGGCATGTTTCTACATTTTTTTAAAAAAATGAGAACAGCAATGGTGAGGTCATGAACTTTGAGTCTCCCAGAATTTTAAATCACAGTAGCCTGATTGACCCAGATCCATACAGGATGTGAGGCAAGTGTCAATTACTGGACATTAAGTAAACGACTGCCTTTATTTCACCTAATGAAATAAAATTTAAAAGTTTACCATACGATTTCAGTAGAGTCTCAGAGAGCCAGGGCGTGTTTAAGAAACTCTCGAGAAACATTTCTGAAGGAATAAGGTATTCACAGAGCAATTCTAATGACAACACACGTTCGTTTCCAAACGTAAAATCTGTATTTTCTGTTGCATGGTACCTATGCATGTGGGAGGGTCTGGTTGCCAAAAGAACCGGCTATTCAGCTGCACACAGGTGATTTTGGCTTGTCCTTGGAGCTGATACCCAGGGTCGCACTGGAAGGTGACGGTGTCTCCAGCCTCCCGGCTGTCTCCGTAGCGGGTCCCGTTTTGAGGCATGCCCGGGTCATTGCAGGTCGAGGCAATGGATGCTGGAAAGCAAGGACAATACCGGGTCAAACGGCTGAAAACACAGTTTCTACACTCAGGTAGGGGGAGGGACTCTTGTGGATGAACGCGCCCTTCATTGACATAATACATCATTTATCTACACCTGAACGTGCGGAAATAATTTCTTTTCCCAGGGATACGTTAAATAACATGCATCTTTGTTATGCTTTCATTGAATAAATTCCAGCAGAATCTTATGGACGACACAACGAGTTACGGACTGTTACCGCGTCACTGTATCACGTTATACTTAGTACACACGCATGCACAGACACGGCCTCCCGACGTTCCCGTTAACAATATTTTAATGAAACCACATGCTGTAAGTTCAATGATTGAAAAGCACACCGATCTCAAGGAACTTTAAGCAAAATAAAGCCGGAAGAATTCCCTTAAGGACTGTGCCTTCAAAGAGGAACAAATGATCTTCGTTGATGTTGTAACGGTCGCAGGCAGAGGGGACACCCGCTCGGTTTTAAGGGGGATTCTGTAGGTCCCAGAGGTGCCGTTGCCTTGGTAAAACTATCCACCCCCTTCCACTCTCAAAAAAGTTCCAAGCTGGACAGTAAATTGTGTGGCCACCCTCATATTAACAAAAATAAACGATGCCCTGCCTTTTTGTGTCTGTGTATATATACGTTATGTATGTGTGTATATACATATATATATGTGTGTGTGTGTGTGTGTGTGTATATATATATATATATATAATTTCAAATCAGTTCAAATCAGTTGAGTAGAGGCCGGCCTCTGGTCACACGATGGTCACAGACCTTTTGGAGGGGGCTGGAGCCTTGAAAAGTTAGGCTCTGACAATCGCATGTGAAACTTCTCGTGGTCTATGGCCCTAAAACCACGAGGCACACGCGGCCACCAACCCTGCTTGTCCCCCGTCCCTCAGGCCCAGAACTTTGGCCAGAATTCTAAACCCCACCCTCACGCTGCAATGGAACGGCCTCAAGAAATAGTGGTTATTTTCTCCAATTTCCGTAACTGTTCTGTGTTACGTGTTATACCAAAACTGAGCAAGATCTAAAGCTTAAAGGTCTTTTTTTTTTCTATTTTTACTTTTGGCTGGAACCCTGAGCTCGCTCTTTCTCTGCGCTGCCTCTCCGCGGAGGGCCCACGGTCTCCAGAGCCACGTGTCATGAGAGAGCAACAGAAGGAGGACATGGCCCCACGTCCACAGCATCCCCCTCCCCCCCGCCGTCCCACTGCTTGCAGATTGAAGGTAAGGGGCAGGTTTGGATTTTCTGTTGTTTTGTTTTATAAATTCTGGAGCATTGTTTCATGCATACATATGGCCAGATAAGTGAACCCCATTTACATAAAGGGTTAGGAGATGCAAAGAAGGAACAAGACCTGCTCTGAGCCACTGTGGGATTTTTAACCCAACAGGGGAGGCACCGAACAAACAGCTCAGGACAGAAGGAATGTCGGGCCGCGCAGACTACAGGGTCAAAGCCCCGTCACGAAGCATCGCATGGTGCAAACACCAGGGAGCCGTGGCTGGGCAGACCGGCTTCCAGTCCCATTAGTACTCAATTAGTACCTAACTGTCACTGAAGCTGACTGATCTCCAGCTAACCAATCAGCAAAAAATGTGACTAATGTCTAAGTTATGAGGTCTCTTGTGAAGAGGAAGCGTGAAAACCTGCTAACTTGCCTTGCGCCTGTGGGTCTCCAAGCTAACTGAAGGCAGATGCTGTCTCAGTCACTGTCTTTCTCTAATCGGTTTTTACGATGTATTGAAATAGATACAAATGGGCATCTCTAACACAATAAGAACTACAAAACGACCACCTATGTTACCCACTCTGATTAAGGAACAGAATGTCTACTAATGCTCAATACTGCAAATACATATCAATGTATATCCTTCCCCATCTCACGCCCCTCCACTCCAGACGAAGTCGCTCCCCTGAATTTCATGTTCATTGCCCCACCCCCCGCTTCTTTCTTGATGGTTCCATAAACTCAGCCTCCCAGCAGGAGCATGCAACGGCTCTTTCAAATGATTTGCGCGTCCTACGTTTTACGATTACCGTTTCCAAACAGCGTGCCGTTAGATTGTTTTCTAAATTCAATCCAAGAGCTTCTCTTTAAATCGGAGGGTTTAGTTCCTACATTCGTGGAACTCTCCGCTCCGTTTGGGTTCATCTCGACCATCGTAGCCTGTGTTACCTGCCCTCCCCTTTTTCCTACCTATTTCCTTGCTTTGTGGCCGACAATTTCTGTTTTCTCCTTCTTTTATTTTAATTGATTTCCTAGGAATTTTACTATGTCCTTCATTATAATATTCTTACCTTCTTCTCCAAAACCTTAGAAGACTTTAACTTTTTTTTTTTCCTCCAGGTTTGCCCCCATGTGGAGCACGTACTGCCCAATCAATGCCTTTCATACAACATTTTTGAAATAAAAAAAGTACAGAAATGGAAAGCAGGGTAGTGGTTGCCAGGGGTTAAGGACGGACGGGGCTGATGGGAACAGGGACAGCTACGGAAGAGCGACCCAGGGATCCTTCGGGTGGTGGAAATAAATGTTCTGCGTGTCGATGGCACCAGTGTCAACGCCCGGGTGGTGACGGTGGCTCTGGTTTTCACTGGGGGCAGCTGGATAAAGGGTGCACGGGATCTCTCCGTTTTATGTCTTACAACTGCAAGTCAATCTATGATGACCTCAGAATAACACTATTCAATTTTTAAAAAGTAGCATCTATCTAAATTGCAGCATTTACTTGAATTAAGGGCTAGGAATCCAACTATTTTATTTCTAAAATTCTTTTCATTATATGAAAATATATGCATGCATATATCTAACATCGAAATTCAAAGGGACTTAAGAATTGTCAAGAATCGGCACGGAAAATCACGTATTTCTGAATGTACCTCCGTGATAGAAAGCGACGTGGATTTCAGGATTGTAAAATTCCTGGTAAATGTCGGCAAATCTGAAGATTCGCGATATCCACTACCAGCAACCCCCATTGCTAGGAATAACGACCTTCTTTTGGAATAATAATACTAATGATAAAATACCAAACCAAGCAACTAGTTCTTTCCAGTTAACGTAATTACTGTTTACCCAAGAGGCTCTGTAAATGCTGTTACTGTGGACCAGGAAAAAAAGAAAGAAAGAAAAAGAAATCAAAGGACAAGGATTCCCTGGACAGACACGTTAAAACCTCTGAAAATATGAACGATGTCAGTCTGTCAGTGGAAGCACAGGTGTGAAAACAGGTGTATAGACAGAAATAGCAACATTATTACAAGAAAACACAAAATAACTTTTATTATCGGTCCCTCAAGCCTTCGTTATAATGTTTCAAAGTGAAGAATTTGCTTTGATGATCTTGATATTTAAGTATTTAACAGCTATGAAAAAATGTCATAAAGCAGACCTATTAAATGTAAGTTTACATGAATTCTAAAATTTACAAAATTTCAGTACGTAACGGAAATAAATCACATTGATTTTGTAAATAGGGAATGTGAATTTTGTTACAAGTAAAGACTCAGTCTGAATTCCATGGAAATGTTTCAGAATACGTCAGTGGATTAATGAAATGTGGTATATGTACACCAGGGAGTTCGACTCAGCCATAAAAAACAATGGTGATCTGGCACCTCTTGTATTATCCTGGATGGAGATGGAACCCTTCCTTCGAAGTGAGGTATCACAAGAATGGAAAAACAAGCACCACATGTACTCACCGTCAGATTGGTACTAACTGATCGACACTAAGGTGCTCACACGGAAGTAATACTCACTGGGTGCCAGGCGTGTGGGAGTAAACTCACAACTATTGGGTGTAGAGTGTACTGTATGGGGGATGGGCACGCTTCTAGCCCTGGCTTGGGCGAGGCAAAGGCATTAGATGTAACCAAAATGTTTGCACCCCCATAATATTCTGAAATTTAAAAAAATAAAAAAGTTAAAATTAAAGACAAAAATTTTAAAAATACACAAACTATTAAAAAACTTACTGATATTTATTAAGCTATTCAGCTAGACAATAAATCCCCCTAAACCCAAAATTTTCATTTTTGAATTCAGATATTCTAGTTTTTGTAGGAAATATCCCTTTACTTTTTCTCCTACTTAATCAAGTTTTGTAGTTGTGTTCTAATTCCCGTATTTATATATTGTAACAGTGGATTTTTGTTTATTTCAGATGAACTCGGAGAGCCTTATAACTAATTATTGGAAAGAGAACATAGTTCGTATATAACAAATGTCCATTTTAGGTAATAATTACAAGTCATTATTATTCTACTTATTGCAAATAGGTATTTTAATATTTTTTAGCTACCAAACTATATTTCTGAGAGATTGGTACCACATAGTTGTTCAAATTAGTTGATGTAAAACATAAAAATATAAGAGAGTAATTTCACATCGGGGACCATCAAACCGATCCCCGGCTTTCCGACAGGCACGAGCAATCAACACCTGTGTGTCCACACCTTCGAGACAGGCTTGAGGTGAGGAAGTGACGATCAGATTTATCATTAAACGTTCTCTGCAAACGCACCTGCTCTTTGTCAACACCAAGGGCAATCTCAGTGCGTCGCAGGACCCGCAGGTGGCTGCGGCGATGCAGAGACCTGGCACCCAGCACCGCGTGATAAAGTGGGATTCACCCCTGCACGGTCCGCCCCGCGCCCACATCGGGGGCTTCACGCTCCAGGTGCCTTCCCGCCACGCGAGTGTCAGCAGGATGCTGCTGTTGTCAGTTTGAATTGAGTGGGGTGATTGGGAGGCCAAAGAGAGGGGGGAAAAAAACTCATCTGAGAGCTGCAGACCGAATCATTTATCACGCAATGCGTCCCTTGGGTCAACGTGTCTCTAGAACTGAGAATAAATAATAACAATCCCTTATATTTGGAGGAAATGCCGAAATCAAGGGGCTCTCGCGTCCCTCACCTTCGAGGGCGGTCCTCGTCCAAGCCGTGGGGCAGTAAAAAGAGTGCATATGTCCTAACGCAACCTAAATAACTAGGAAATTATTGCTAAGAGACTTTACTGTACACGCTTGAGGTTACACAGCTGGGGAGACTGGGGCTAAGCCCCGGGCCAGAGACGGTGCCTCTGCTTTGCCCATTCTAAAAATTACGTAAATATGATGTGTGCGTGTATACACTGGACTCTTCTGTTATGCATTTTGCCATGGTTCAAATGAGTTTTATTATGCCTAAGACTATTTTATATATAATACAAATAAATATATACACAAACATATTTTCTTGTACCCAGTGACGGAGTTGCTAACATCTGGACGGCTTGTATTCTCCCCAATAATGCTAAATGCTGCCAGGTTTGTTCCTGGGATCTGTACCTCAAATGCTTTCCAACCGCCTCAGTGAGAACGTGAGTCATTTGGCGGGAAACATCCGTACGTCGCTTTAAAATGCTATTCGACACACATCTGTTGCCTGGTTTCCCTTGTCATTGGGACCATCCTAAGGCGTGCGAAATGTCAGAGCAGAGATATTAAAAATAATGCTTAATCCATTTCAGGAATTCACATTCTCGCTAGAACCAATAACTAAACACTAAGAAATACTCAGAAAACGAACACAGGCGCACACACACAGCAACTACCGAAAGCACAGGGCAGGGCACGGTCCCGTCCAGCGTCGGATGCGAGACAGAGATGCTAAATGCAGTAATCAGCGCAAAATACCTACAGCTCCCGCAAACTAGGACAGTTGGGAACAACCAAAACATCATAAAAATAATTTGTGGGGAACGACAGGAAGGGGGAAGCTCAAGAATCCTATGAAAGGGGTTCTGATCTACTCCCCGGCTGGGGGAAGTCTGCTCACAGGACGGGCAGTCACCTGCCCCTGGCGTGAACCGCAGCAGCCGGGGGCCGTGCGCAAGGGCGGGGGCTCCGGGCAGAGGGAGCCGCAGACGTGGAAGCTCAAAAACAACAGGGGAAAAGAGCGCTAGGAACCCAGCGTGGAAGGAGCGTGAGAACAGAGAAGTAGCCAGAAGCCCCACGTGGACCAATCTCAGGTCAGGTTGCAGAGTCAGGATTTTACTCTAATGTACATTGTTGTTTTGTTTGTTTGTTTGTTTGTTTTGGGTTTTTTTGCAAAGCAGGGGCTGGGCTTCATTGTGTTTTCTCCCTGCCAACGTGGCTTTTCATCATCAGTCGATGCAATCACTCCCCTCTGAACAGCTCCGGAGGTCGGGGCCAGTTTGGGTGCAGACCCGGGTGACGATGGGGCCGGCCCTGTGATGCAGAGACGCGCGGATGACATCAGTCTCACCGTCTCACCGGAGGTCACGGCCAGCTGCTTTGGCACCTGGACGTGGAGACTGGGTTCGGTTTTGGACACGCTTTTCTTTGCGACGTCTGCAAGACGTTCGCGTGAGCTTATCCGGTTGGCACCGTAGAAAGTCACAGGGCAGGAGCGGGCTGGAAAAGGAGATATTTGGGGTTTTGAACCTCACAGATCTTTGTCCATGCCTGAGGGACAAATGAATTCGCTCAGGGAGAATATTGCAGAGTCGACCAGGTGTCCCAAGACCGATTCCCAGGAGACCTGCGTCTCCAGGGCAGGAAGAGGAAGACAAGACTTAAAGATAACATTTGCAAGAACAGGGAAAAGTGCCATTTTACATGGCTCATTGCTTTGCTTGCATTTGTTATTCATCTTGCTGATATCAGAGAAAATGAATCCCGGCTAAAATCCTAACGTCCCACAGAATCCGAGACACAGAACTTCAACTAGACCAGCATCTTCTTTTCCATCAGTTTGACGCACATTCTTTGCATCTCTGTCGTGGTCCAGGTTGACCACGGGGACCGAAGCTACATACGCCTCCCCGTGGCCTCGAGCTGTTTGCAGTCCATGCGCCTGGGTGGTCACCATAGCAACGTGTGGCCCGTTCTCTTCCAGGCCCACGAGGAGGGTTCTGAGAGGGTCGGGGGCCAAAGGTTCCAACCGCACCTGCCCGGGGGCCGCCCCGGCACAGGAACTCGGACCACCAACCATGGGCTGAGGGCTGGTTCTGTCCCGCAAAACGGTCCCATCCTGTTCAGGAATTGACAGCACCAAAGGCCTCTCCCGTCATAAACAACAAAATCCTTTTTTTTAAAAATGAAGATGCACCCGCTAACTTATCTTTCCATAAAGTAAACTGGGGAGCGAAGTCATGTAGCTGCCAAGTCACCACCATTATTTATGGAGAAACCAATCTCACAAAGTCTGAGAATGCAAAATTGTTGCAAAGCCTTTTTCCCTGAGCCGACAGACAGCTCGGGCCACTGACGGCTCAGCGGACGTTTGCTTAACCCCTGGAGTAAAGGTCGGTTTTGTGTGCTGAACTCCATTTCCTTGCATTTCACGCGTGATTAAGTGGTAATTACGCTCTAATGAAAAGTGTTAGGCTGATCACAATCAACATAATTGCAGTAGTCAGTTCATGTCCTCCTGTTTTACACGCTGTGTGGAGCTGGCAGGACAGTGGACCCTCAACGGGGTTAGGATACCTCGTGAGCACCCAGGGCGCGTCCATCTAGCACAGAGAGCCGCGTCTCACGGTAACGTGAAGGTGACATGTCACCGACTCCACCCACGGCATGGGACACGCTCCCAAAGCACAGCACGGAGGGCAAGTGAGGAGTGCCCACACTCCTCGTAAGCGGTTGCTCCGTCCCAAGATTATTGCAGAGCAGGGGGGAAAATAAACACCTTTTAATGAAACGAGGAAATTTATTGGATGATAGCTTAAACTACGCTCGTTGAAAAAATGGCTAGTAAAGTTCATAAAACGAAAAGATCCTGCCTTGTTTACAACTGGTATCACACTACTAAGTAATCAAGGGTAAAATAAATTTATAAAGAATGTAATAACACTGAAAAGGTCAACAAAGGTACATGCCTTTTATTAAGCAGATACAACGTATTCTTTCCTAGTTGAAGCAAAGTCTAAAGTAGATACAATGTGTCCTTTCTTAGTTGAAGCAAAGTCTACAGTAGCAAGTACTTCCGATAAATATTATATAAATTATAATAATATATAAATAAATATTATACAAATTTATAAATAAATATCATATAAAGATCATTTACACGTAACTATCTGTCAACACTGGATAGAAATTAATCCAGAAGTGACACAATCTTTATTATTAAAAGAAACAACATTTAAATAGTTACAATGAAATAGTTACTATTAAAACAACATTTAAATAGTACCTATGAAACTATTTAAATAGTTTCTACGCTACAGAACTTTTTGAATAAAGCTACGCTCAGTTACATACCTATCATTTACAGCAGGTGAAGTGGTATTTGTCACACAATCAAAGTCATGCTAGTATTTTCAACATTTACACACCTGGAAAATTTTAAGCCTATCCAATTAGCAAACCGTTGCCCTAATTAGAACGTGTCATATTCTAGAAATACAAAAACACTTTGCCCGCAAGTGACTTAGTCTGGTAGACTGTAAATAAAATGCTAACACGCGTGGGCTGAGCGTTATTACAGAAGCAGGAACATTGAGTGTGAGGACGGGATGTGACTGATTCTGCTACAGGGATCCTAGAAGGTGGTTTGGCCACACCGGGGTGCAGTAAGAAGGCAGAGGGCAAGGCCAGTCCGGTGTGTGACAGGAACATACACCAGACACGTGGCTCTGTTTCGCACGGAGGAGACTCTACTGGATTTGTTGTTGGACTCTTTGTGGGGTGTGAGATCAAGGGAGGTCTAAAAACTGACGCCAAAGGTTCTGTCCTGAGCAACTGGCTTTCCCCAGACGGGGCAGACTTGCCCGAGCAGGTCTCGGAGGGGAGTGGTCGGGTCGCGTGGTCATGTGTCGGCCGGCGCGGTTCCTGCCCAGATCCCCGTATCACGGGAGAGGGGTCCAGGGGCCGCTGGATGCTCCGGGGGCAAGCCGGGGACAGGGACAGGGAAGAAAGGAGACCAAGGACAAGCCCTGGCGGCATCTGGTCTTTAGAGTTTGGGGAAAAAAGACACAAACCAGCAAAAGAGCCTACGACAGTGTCCCACGAAATAGGAGGACCAGGAGAGAACCCTAGGGTAGAAAGCAGGTAAAAAAGTGTTCCAAGGACAGAGAAATAGTCAAATTAAAAAAAAAAACCTTCTAGTCTAGCATGGAATTACGTGATGGAGAGGTAGAGCAACACTGATATTAAATTTGTGTTTGAAACTAATTTTCAAGATGTGTTTGAGAAAAATCCGGTCATTCAGATGTCTCCAAGAAAACAAATATTCGGATAAGTATTTTCCCTCCAGCAATTTGATCTCACCTCTGTTATTGCTCAGTTCACACACTACTGGCACGGTGTCAAGTTAAAAGAGCTTACCGATGAATCTCTAACACGAGTGAACGGTGTCATTTTTGCTTAGCTACCATGGTCACACTCGAAGGATCGATTATGTGAGGAAAACATCTCTTTTTAAGTCCCATTTAAAATATTTAAAGATCATTAATAGTGCTAATACTTTGAGTTCTAAAGCTAGCATGGTTTGTGGCTGGCAGCACAATCTAATTTATATATAAATTGTCTCTTCTTTTTTTTTTTTTTTTTTGGTCCGAGGTTCGCAAAGATAAATCAATGGGACATTTTCCTCCTCTCACTTGTAGAAGAGCAGCGAAGGCTCCTGGTCTGGATGGATAGGACCTTCTGCATTCTGGGAAGAGATCCTGGCCTTTGGTGTGGAAAGACTCCGGCTTGATTTTGGTCCATCGTTAAGTTCTTCAGCGAGGGGAAGATGTTAGGACTGGAGTGTGGGTGGCGCCCTGGTCTCGGGTGGAGGTTGGCTGACGGAATGTTCCAGCTTGCCCACAGCAGGGAGCTCCTGGGGCACGGACCTGATGGTTTCCTGATTGAGACTGAGGGGCTATAGGAACCTCCCTTGCTAAAACAGGGATGTCTTGGACAAACCCTGGGCGTAGGAGTCACGTTTTCATCATGTTCTCAGGAGGTGGAGGCCCGAGCCCCACTCTCAGTGGGACCCAGAACCGGCAAACTCTGCTCCGTGGGGAGCAGATGGGTGCTCCTAGGTGGGTCACTGAGCACTGGCCTTGGGGCTGTCTGGGGAGGTCTCAGAGCCAAAGGGAGGGCGATTTCTGTGGTGTCTGAACAGGAGCCAGAGTGACGGTGACGACCCATGTAAAGGCAGGACCAGGTCCTTCCCTGCGCTCACCGCACAGAATTCACACGGAGGTCCCCTGGCATCAACGTGGGGAAGAGGCTTTTCCAACCAGACTAGCATTGGTCTCCATGTCCGCGTGAGTGCAGGGCGGGTAGAGTCGGGATAACTTGGCTGTGCGTATCAGGATGCCCCAGCGTGGGCACGCTCGTGGCCATGTCACACGCTTGCCCGACGTTCTCCACGGAGCTGTAGCGTGCAGGACCCAGCACGAGACACACGGTGCACCTGCGGCAGGGTTATTGGAGAGAGCTTCCTTACGAAGGCGGAGTGGGGAACCTGGGAAGAAGTGAGGTTACCTGGAGCTGGTTTGGAAATCTGCAAGGAGGGGTGGGGTGTGGCGGGTTAAGCCAAACGGCGAGAGGCAGAGCTGACGCCACCGGGAACCGCGGAGAGGGAGCGAGACCCCTCTCGCCCCCGAATCTCAGCGCTTGCCGGAGCTTTCCACGGGGAGAGCCCTAAAAAGGCAGAGTCCACGTCGATTGCCCTGAGAGCCACGGGCAGATCTGGGCGGCGGAGGGAAGATTTATGGCACAGAAGGTAGAGTTTTGGAAAGCGAAAATGTCCTGGAAAACCAACGCATATCTTCATTTCGTAAATAAAGCGGTAACGGCAGAGACGAAAGGTGAGCCTCGACTCGTTAAGACGTCAAGATAGAAACCCAGATTCCCTGAGTCACAGTCTGGCCGATGCTTTTCATATCTTGTTTTTTCCTCTCAATAAACTTTTAAAGGCAAGTCTTGCAGAAACTCATCCACAAAACAGCCTCGGAGTCAACATTCTATTCTTTCCCCTATAATGGTATTTCCAAAAGTATAACTTGGGGATTTATTAACTAGAGAGGACCAGGGGATGGATCACAGCCAAGTGTTGCGTTAAACCTTATGGAACTGCCAACAGTCAATCATTTTTTTAACCTATAACAGTGACAATTTTATGTGGCTCCTATCAATACACGTGAAAAACCGGATGAAAGAAAATTAAGGAACTTTCACTTCTATAGGAGCTTTTATGGGTGTGTTCACATTTATTGCTCCCTGAGCATTAATATATTAATTAATTATGCAAGGAGAAAAAAAATGTCTTTGCTCCTCAAATAATTATAATAAAGGGTTTTATTTTTGTTTAACCCAAATTAGGACGATGTCCTCTAAAAAGAAAGAACCATGAAAAAAAAAAACACAGAAAAAGAAAAGATTTCTGGGTTTCCATGACGATTTTTTTAAAGAGGGAAGATTACATAAGGCCGGGAATAAAACTAAGCGTGCTCTGGCCGTATGACCCGGCGATGCTGCTCTCTGGTATTTGCCCAGATGGATTGAAAACTCACGCCCCGTGCGAAACCCCGCATGGGGATGTCTATAGCGGCTTTATTCATAATTGCCAAAACCTGGAAGCGTGCAAGATGTCCTTCAGTAAGTAAACGGATAAATAAACCGTGGCCCATCCCGATAGTAGAATACTATTCAGTGCTAAAAAGAAATGATCCTTCAAGCCACGAAAAGACATGGCGGAAGACTGAACACCTATGACTGTGGGGTTTGAACAGGTGGGGCACAGAGGATGTCTAGGGCCATGCAAGGACTCTGAGTGACACTGTGATGGCAGACACAGCTCACCGTGCACTTGTCCAAACCCGCGGAATGTGCAACACCAAGAGTCAGCCCTAGAGACACCACCCACTTCGGTGACAATGGCATGCGGATGCAGGTTCCTAGACTGTAACAGACGCACCGCTCTGGGGGTTGTTGGTGCTGGGGGAATATGGAAACTCTCTGTACCTTACCGTGAATTCCTTGCACTCAATTTTGTGGTGAACCTATAACTGAAATATAAAACCTATAAAAAATATGCCAGGAGAATACAGAATGGAAAGGGGGAGAAAAATGAGCCTAACCTCAGAACCGCGTAACCTTTGTAACTTTTTGTTTTGCCAAATAAAAGACAGTAAGTCACAAATCTGCCGTGGCATCCTGCCACCACCATTTCAGGACACAGAGGAAATCTTATATCACAACAAAAGGCAAAAGTGATAGAATCGTAAAATGAAGGACATCTTTTTCTTCCCCGAGGCAGGATAGCTGGAGCGCACTGACTTTGATATTTTTGCTACAGACCAGCGGAAACTCTATCGCCGAGTACAAACACTATTCCACAGGTACATGTCTGCAAAGGACCGCGGCAACGCACTGTGAAACCAGAGGTAAAAAAATCGTGCTGACTATGACCTCAATTTTATTAGCAACCTTTTAAAGCATTAAATTGACCTAAGTCAATTTTCTTATGTAAATCCTCAAAACGGCTGGCCAGTGACCTGCCAAGAGATAAATTGAGTCTGAATGTGTTTGTCTGCAAATTCCACGTGTTTTATGGTGGTAGCTGACCTAGTGTGCCACGGAATTACACGGCGTCTCCGCATGGTGCCGTCTGCAGGGCGCTGAAAGGTTGAACTGCCACAAAATATCTCCACGCTCCCTTCTCGAGAAACCGTTCATTAAAACCGGGCTGGACAGCTAAGACGGGACCTGTCTCTAGGAGATAATAGTTCAAGCGTGCGGATGTGGTTTCCCACTCGTCATTCGGCAGAGGTTACGCTCCTCTATTCACTACCTGAACTCTAACCCTAACCCTAACCCTTGTTCCCAGGGAGCTCGGAAGCAGGCAAGTCACAGCGGTCTGCCTAGCAGGCTGGTGGCCCAGGGACTCTACCACACGGAGTCAGCCAGGGTGACTGGGGGACCTGGAACTGCAGCCAGGTTAGCAGGGGCCCCGAAGATAAGTCTTACGGTCCTTTGGAGACCCACGTCTGTCTTGCACCCAAGTTTAGATATGTACTGATTAACTGAAACCTTTAAAGCAGATCTGTCAGGTAGACAGGGAGGGGTTCCGGGTCTCCTGGGGACAAAGTGGGTGCCGTTGCCCTTGGTGCAATTGTCCCACCTAGGAGGAAGGACAAAAGACAAGGGTCCCAGGCCCCCGTCTTGATCCTGTCCCACCCTAATCCTCTGCGGGGGACTGCCATGCCTGGGGAGGAGGGAACACCCTACACATCTGACAGTCAGCTTAGTGCCCCAGCTGCAAAAGAGCGCAGAGGACTCTCTAGCCCGCGGGCCAGGCGACACAGGTGCCAGAGAGTCCGGAAATGGACCCAGAACCACCCGCATGCACAGAACAGCCCATTTGCAACTCCCAATTGTCCGGTCAAAGTGGTTCCACAGTGACGTCTGAGCCACAGGAGGTCCCAATCCGGGCACTGTAAAACAAGACACTGACCACAACCTGGCCCTTTTTTTGGCTCTTCCTTTTCCTCTCCCTTTGCTGCGGCGGTGGGTCTGGCCGTCACCCGTGGCGTATGCATCACGCTCTGTGAACCTGTATCTTGCTCTTGCCCTGTAATCCTATCTTTCTCTCCTCAGTAAGCCCCGTTCTCATGCTTGGCTCACTGTGGTGCGTCTGGTCATTTTTCAGCCATGCGTGTGCCAAGAACAGACATTTTAGACTAAACCTGACAATTCCTTGCCTGTCCCTATCTTATAATGAACAGAATCTCCTAAGACCAACCGTTCCTTTGGTACTCACGGGTTCAGGACACGTTACTCTGAAATAAAGCCCTGGCTTTTGAGGAAACCACAGAAACACGATGGTCACTCCCACCTCCTCCCTGCTCCCCTGCCGTGTCGTAACAGAATCCCCTGAGCTTCCTTTGAGCCAGATTACAAACCCTCCGCTCCAGGGGCCCTCCCTGTACCCAGAGGAAAGGGCGGAGGCCTGGAGAGGAGTCTGAGCGAACAGCCTCATAAGATGAGGCCGCACCCTCGGTCCTCCAGCCCGGCTGTACACGAACACATGGTTCCTCCTCTTTCTCCGGGTGTTCATTTCCGAAGGTTTCCATGCCACGCAAACTCATCACATACATCTGTTTACACTCTTCTCTTGTTAATCTGCCTTCTGTTTACGGCCTCAGTCATAAGCCCAGGCACGGGTGAGAAAAGAAATCTCTTCTCTCCCACAATACGCATTCTCCAAACATCACATTACACTCAACAAAAATTACATCCACATGAGGGACGTAATTAAGAACACAAACAGAGTTCTGTGTTCACAGCAAAGATTCGACGTGGATAGAAGCCCAGTAATGGGACTGCTGGATCAAACAGTACTTTTACTTTGAGCTCTTTGAGGAATCTCCATGCTACTTTCCACAGAGGTTGCACTAGTTTGCAGTCCCACCAGCAGAAGGCACGCTGTAAAGAAGTCATCTGCACCAGAATGTTCACAGCAGCACGATTCACAATTGCAAGGACGTGGAAACAACCCAAGTGCCCATCAATACATGAGTGGATCAATAAAATGTGGTGTATGTGTACCATGGAGTTCTACTCAGCTGCAAGAAACAACAGTGATCTGGCACCTCTAGTATTATCCTGGATGGAGCTGGAGCCCATTCTACTAAGTGAAGTATCCCAAGGATGGTAAAGCAAGCACCACGTGTACTCACCATCAAATCGTACTAGCTGATCAACACCTATGTGCACACACAGTAGTAACATTCACTGGGTACCAGGTAGGTGGAGGGGAGGAGGGAATGGTAGATTCACTCCTAATGGGTGCGGTGCGCACCGTCTGGGGGACGGACACGCTTGAAGCTCTGACTCAGGAGGGGCAAAGGCAACACATGCAACCTAAACATTTGTACCCCCGTAATACGCTGAAAAAAAAAATAGGTGTGACGTGCAGGCAGAGAGGAAGCAGGCGGGCACCTACTTGAGAACTGGATGGAGAAGCCGGACTTGCTGATGAAGAAGTCGCTGTCGAACTGCAGGGTGAGCGAGTTGAAGGTGCTGTGCGTGTCCTCGGGCAGCGCGGAGCCGCTCCACTCCTTCAGCAGGAGGTCGCCGTCCACCGGCCCGTCCCACACCTTGAGGATGTCGTGGGCCATCTCCGTGTCGAAGACGATGAAGTGGAGGCTGCGGGGAGAGAGCACAGACGGGGCGTTTACTCGGGACGGCAGCCTGCCCCGGCCGCGAGGTCGTGACGCACGCGAACTTGTTCAGGTCGCACGACGCCCCGGCCGAGAGCGCCTCGGACGGCTGAGGGTGAGCGAACAGGAATGAAGGCACCTTGATTGGAAGGTGGAAGGCGGCGCAGAGGGACGCAGGGAGGAGACTGAGCTGGGCGCCGAGTTACCCACGGGAGGGTAGAACGATTCCCTTAGAGGGTGCCGGGCCCTTCCGTCATTCCAAGCTTTCGAGGCACACAGAGCAAAGGAGGGTTTGACAAATCAAAGTCGGCTCGCGTGTGAGTAACACACATCGCTGTGGCTGCCGCGGTGCCCACGCGGCGGCAGCACCCGGGGCTTGCACAGCGGTGGCACCGAAAGCAGATTTTCTGCTCCTATCTCGACTATTTGCTCTTGGGCTGTCCTCGTTTCTAAACGTGTTTATTTCCAGGAAAAAAAATGCATTATTCGAAATACCAACACAAAGGCAGGAACTCCCTCCTTCGTGACATCTCAACACACGTCTATTAGTCTTGCAGGTATTTTCCGGGGCGCCTTAAAAATCTCTGCGCTCACGTGCGGGGACGGCCGGGCGTTCGCTGCCCTGTTTTCGTCAATTGGAAGAGACGGAAGAGTTTAGCTAAAATAGCAACAGAAACCTGCTCTTCCTGGATGAGTCGGTTTATGGTTTTTAAGTGACGACTTATCGCACGTCCCTTGTAAGGGAGAGAAAATCGCAGGGGGCGTCACGCAAGGGACTGCACACAAATCTCAGTCGCTTTATTTTGCACACGTGACATATTTAAAGAAAACGCTCATTTTACCCTGCAGAAGGCATGAGGTAAGTGGTGTATTTTAAACGCCCAATGGAAAACATGCAGTACAGAGAGTGGGACAGAATATAGCAGACACTTACTTTCTTACCGCCACCGACAATAACGCCTGGCCCTATTTGCTTTTCTAAAAATGAACTCTCATCAGTAAAGCCGTTACTGCCTCCACGTCACCGGTCCATCCGTGCTCCCTGTCATCCCGCGCTCCAAAGTGGCCGCAGACTGTCCCCATTTGCAGCTTCGTAATTTCCATATGTGTGTGTGCGTGTGTGTGCCCCTAAACAATACATGCCACCACTTGTGGGGCTCACAGTGATTGCGTGATAAATGCCGTTTGACACGTATGTGCTTGTATATATGTCATGTATGCAAACTGAAGAAGAAATTTTCAATTTGCTTTTATACGCAGTGTCACGTGAGTCGTCTATGCCAAAAAACGTAGAGTTTTGTTAATTTACTTCAAAAGCAGGAGTGAGTGCTTTATTGTTGAATCTTCTACTAACAGATGGTCAGTTTCTACTTAGTCGTGATGAAGGCTCCCGCTCGGATGTTCTGGTGCCCCGATCCACGGACCTTCCGGGCCGGGCGTCCAAAACAGGAATCGCCAAGTTGCTCCGGCTGGTGACTCTAAGAACTCCCCGTCTCACCACAACTCGCAAATGCCTTGTTCTGTTACGGCTTCGCAAACACCTGACACCATCGGCCCAGCAGTTGAGCGAACGGGAATTTGGTGGCTGTGGACCGGCATCCTGTTCGCATGACGTCTCCCTCATTGTACATGAGACTGATCACCTCTTGTGCCTGTGGGGCCTTGCCCGCTCAGTGCAGTCCCACAGGCCAGCAAACACTTATTTAGCACCGACAGAGTACCGCGCACGCTTCCAGGAACTTTGGCTGCACCCGTGAACTGAGCGCAGGACCTGCCTTCGTGGAGTTTGTATCGCAATGAGGAGAGACAGAGAGTGAACAGCAGCTGTAATAAATAAGTAAAGAATACGGAGCGTTAGGAGGCGGCAAATACAATTGAAGAGGGAAAAAGCGGAGCAGGAAAGGAGCATTGGGAACACGCAGTGTGGGGGGAGGAGGAGCGTGTACAGGAAGACACTGGTGAGGGGAGGTTTGAGCAGAGCCTGGAGGGAGCGAAGGGAGTTAGCTACACTCCAGGTGAGGGAAGACTCAGCCAAGCAAGACCCCCCAGGGGGTGCCTGCAGCATCTCAGAGCATCCAGAGCAGAGAGAGAAGGACCGAGGAGGAGGGAGGGCTGAGATCGGAGAGCAGGTGCGTGGGTGGGGCGGGGGCGGGAGAGGCCTGGCACCGGGGCGGCTTTGTGGGCAAAGGGATTTTCTGCCTTGCGTGGGTGATAGACCAGTGCTGCGTTTTTGGTGAAGCAGGTGTCTCACCTACAGATTAAAGAAATTACTCTTCTTGTTCTGTTGAAGTCAACCAGTGCGGGAAAAACGTAGAGTCTGTGAGCTTCTTGAGCAGCCCACGCCGGAGGTGCCTGTGCTCGGAGGAGCCTTTCGGAGAGGTTCCAAGGGGGGGAGTCAGATATGGACGCGTTTTGAAGGGAGAGAAAACAGAACCGTGTGGGAAGGAAAATGTGTGGTCTCTCGGAGTTTCTGTCTAAGAGACTCGGACAGGAGGAGCTGCCACCAACCGAGCTGAAGAAAGGTGCAGGAGTATGTTGTTGGGATGGGGGAGGCCAGAGACTCTGCCTCGGACCCGCCGAGCTCAGGACGTCCACTGGACACGGATGGAGACGAGTGCGCGGGCAGCTGCTCATCGAGTCCGGAGTCTCAAAGGGACGTCCCTCGATGGAGTGTCTTCCGCAAGCAAAGGGTTTTTAAACCATCGGGCTTGATGAGACCACCGAAGGTCCGAGGTGGAGCATGGTCTCTGCCAATCGCGCGGGATCATGCATCAGGCCCTGGGATGGACGCTGCGTCAGGGCAGAGTCAGCCCTGGGGTTCTGGGGCTCCTGTAGTCTGGGCGAGGAGCTGTCACTCACAGGGACAGGTTAGGAGGGCATCTGAGAGGTTGTAGGGGGTGACGGCTGGATTCGGGGAGAACCGTTGGGAGAAGATTCAGGTAACAGGAAAATAATGGGAACGGGTAACGGTGGAAAACAGGAAAGGGAAGGTAAACAGGTGGAGAGACGGCAGGGCTCCGGCTTCACGGTCAACACATCTTCTTAGCGCCCGTTATGAAGAAATCTAAGGGAAGGCGTCAAACCAATTCATGGGACATATATTGATATCTGCATTTTTTTTTTAGATGGAACATATTGGAGGTCGGGGGAGGAGAAGGCAGTCACAGCAGAAGGTTAATGCTGATTGTTAAGACCCGGAGCACCGGGAGGAAGAGGGGGGTGAGAGAAACGGGGGAGGAAGAGGCGGCAATCGAGGTGGAACTGGGCGTGTGGACGACACCCGTGAGGATGTACAAGGAGTTGGGGAAACACGGCGAGATCTGGGAGAGATGCCGGGGGAGCTTGGATCAGCCTCCACCGTTGTATCTTTTGTGCTTTTCGCATCTGGAAACATCTCTGGAGGTGCCTTTAATGTGTCCTTCTCGAGTCCCTCCTTCCGGGACATCCCGTCTCCTCCTGCCTTCGCCCATCTAGGGTTCCTGCCGTGGCGGCAGCGTCCCCACCGCCAGCTCTCTCTCCTGCAACTCCACGTACCCGAGGTCCCGCGATGCCACTTCTCCTGTCTTTGTTGAACTTCCGTCTTCCTTGGCCAATGCCCACTTGGGATGATCCACGCTTGCCAGACATCAAGAGGGTGTACCCGTGGGGGCCAAGGAAGCTCGCGCCTGTCCACTCCGCTGTCCGTGCGGGATCTCTGAGAGCTGGATGCTGTGGGCCGAGCTGTGACCGTCGCCGCCGACGATGCACCTGCCATTTGCAGGGGAGCTGGGAGCTGAAGCGCCAGTGGCAAGGTTGACCCCCGTGTGTGTGTTCACGGTTCACACGCCACGGCCACAGACACGTGAGCTGCTGGTGTTATTTAACTAAACGGCGGTAACTGGAATGGTGTGTATCAGGGCCCTGCAAAGTGAGGGGCCGTGTGGGTTTCTCCCCCGACTCGCTCTCTCTCCGCAGTGGCTGGGGAGGTGAGCAACACCCCGCAGGTGCTCCACGGGCC
>CAUYRT010074035.1:0-22414 GCA_963574885.1 Lepilemur ruficaudatus | reverse complement strand
AGAGGATGGGATATTATCCAAGCAGTGACAGCTGAGAGGGCAGGGAGGGGAGAAAGTGAAGTGCATGTTCTTCCCAAGCATATTCTTCTCCAGATTGGCTCCTTTTATAGCTTTTAAAGCTATTATTTATTGCCAAACTTACTATTGACTATGATAAAAATTAAAATTAAATTAAATTAAAAATTCATTTGCCGAATGACACTAGTCACACTTCTTGTGCTCATAGCCACACGTAGTTAGTAGCTGTCATTAGTGGACAGTGCAGATAATGAACACTTCTGTCATTGGAGAAAGTTCTCTCGCACGGTGCTATCTACAACGCCGTTATCCAATAGAAACCCAATATGAGTCACATATATAATTTTTAATTTTACAGTAACCACATAAAAACTTTTTGAGGTAAAATTAATTTTAATAATATATTTTTACCGTAATATATAAAAAACATCTTTTTAAGATGTAATCAGTATTAAGAGATATTGATATTTTGACATAGCTCAAGTTTTTGACATCAAGTATGTACTTTATATTTACAGCATATCTTAATGTGGATTAGGCACCTTTCAAATTTTGAGTGGTAACAGAGGCTGTTGGCTACCATATTAGACAGTATATATTTTAGAAGATACAAAACAGAAACACAGAATAATTAACCATAAAATTTTTAGATAAAATGTTAATGTAGTAGAAGACTTCTTATAAGGCAGGACATAATCAATTACAAGTTAATTGTATGAACTAGAGGAGACAGAAGTTTAGAACAGCCATGGGAGAAGTCTGTAGAGAACAACAATTCAGATTGTATTTTAAAGAGTTGATATAGGTCCACAATCCTTAATCTGTAATCTTGGGGCCAAACGTGTCTCAGAATTTACTTTTTTGTGAATTTTAGGAAGGTAATATGGTGTTATCTCTTATATACTAAACCCAGTGGGCCTGGAGCATCACCCCACTATTAAGACAGATTATTATTTTTGCATAAAACATGACTGTCCTCTCTGAGATAAATTAAGACTTAAATAGTTTTATTTATATTTGTTTGGGTCATATTTTGCTATTGAATGAATTTTGATGCCAGTAGTTTGGCAGAGTGTTTTCAACTTTTCAGAATTGTAGGTAAGGGATTCTATATCGATACTGGGACAGGCAGAGAGGTAGAACAACATCAACAAAAGCAAGGAAGCAGAATGACAGACCTGTTTTAGTGACCATGGGTAATCCAGTTTGGAGTTTGCATGTTTAAGTACAGGAGTGTTTTCTAAATGATAAGATGTTAACAGTCTTTGTTGAGCACTGTTTACGATACTAGATCCTGTTCTCAGAGATCCTAACATCTAGAAAAGTAAACATGCATGGACACATGCATTATAAGGAAATACAGGCCAACTATAATAAAAAACAGACTGTGATATTCTTATAAAGTTTATATAGGACTCTAACAAAAGAGGGGACTATGCTGTACTGTGCAATTAATCATTTATCAAGAAATATATTATACCTTATTATTTGGAAACATTCTCCTTGAAACGATTACTTTTAATCTGTACTATCCCTGTGGGTTGCCACTTACCTTAATTAAAATTTAAGTTCTGGCCTTTATCAAAAGTCATTTGCTTAATTTTTTTTCTTGCCCTTCCACAAGGTGGCAATGAAGCACCCCTCTGCTGTTACTGCGTGCAATCTGGATTTAGAAAACTTGATCACAGACTCGAACAGAAGCATTGCCACCCTAGCCATTACTACACTCCTCAAAACAGGAAGTGAGAGCAGTGTGGATAGGCTCATGAAGCAGATATCTTCTTTTGTGTCTGAAATCTCAGATGAGTTCAAGGTAAGAGTTTTAACATGATCAGGTTTTCTCCCAGTTCGTGGCCTGCCTGTTTCTTTTCTTAACAGTGTTTTTTGAGGAGCGGAAGTTTTTAATTTTTATGACGTCCAATTCATCAATTTTTTTCTTTCACAGTTATTGCTATACCCTATCTAATCTTTATCTACCTCCAAGTAATAAAGATATTTTCTTGTGTTTTATTCTAAATGCTTTATGTTTTTAGTTTTTACATTTTGGTCTGTGATGCAACTTGAATTAATGTTTGCATGGGAAGTTCAGTGTTTTTCCATACTGCCATCCAGTTATTACAGCATAATTTGTCAGAAAGACTTGCCTTTCCCTGTTGGAGTGCTTTGGCATTTTTGTCTGAAAAGCAAATAACCCTATACTTGTAGGTATATTTCTGGGCTCCTTATCACGTTCCACTGATCCTTTTGTCGGTCCAGTGCTAGTACCACACTATATTGATGAATAGAGCCTTACGGTACCTCTTGAATGTCAAATAATGGAGTCTTCCAACTTTTTTGATATTCTAGTTCCTGTGCATCCCCTGATAAAATTTAACACCAGTTTATTAATTTCTATAAAACAAAACCTGCTAGGATTGTGACTGGGATGGTGTTGAATCTATAAATCAAAGTGGGGAAAACTGACATCTTAACATTATTCTTCCAATTCATGAATATGCTATATCATTCCCTTTATTTAGATCTTCTTTAATTTCCCTGAGCAATGTTTTATAGTGTTTACTCTAGAGGTCTTGCAAATATTTTGTTAAATTTATATCTAAATATTTCATGCCTTTTGATACCATTTTATTAAAATTTATATTTTACTGTTTACTGCTAGTATATGAAAAAATACTTTTTAAAAAACTTTTCTATATTAACTCAGTATCCTGTGACCTAGCTGAATTCCCTTATTGGATCTAATAGTTGTTAGATACATTCCTTGGGATTATCTATATAAATAATTATATCGTCTGTTAATAGAGACAGTTTTACTTCTTTATTTCCAATCCAAATGCCTTTCCTTTCTTTTTCTTGCTTTTTAAAAATAATACTTCTAGTACTGTATTGAATAGAACTGGTGAGAGAGTGTCAGAGATGATAAAAAGAACAATAAATTTCAGTTAGATAAATAAAGGTAGACAGATTTTATTATTTCTCTCTTTCTTAACACCCAGCCAAGTAGTATAACTGACCCTGTTTACTCTCTACTTAGTATATATCTAGACTAAAAAACAAACTTAGCTTGTATGTTTAAGCGGACATTTTGAATCATCAGAGAATGTTGAGAGGTTATGGGGGTCATTTTTGCAAATATTTGTAAAATAAACTGGAATAGATGGGGAGAGTGGTTTTGGTAAGGATGTTTTAGAACAGGAATTGGCAAACTTTTTCTTTAAGGGGACATTAAATAAATACTTAAGGCTTTCTGGGCCCCTCTGGTTTCTGTTGCATATTCTTCTTTGCCTTTTTTTTTAACAACTCTTTAAAAGTTTAAAAACCATCTTAGCTCTCAGGCTGTACAAAAACAGGACACAGATAAGATTGAGCTATAGTTTACTGACTTCAGTTTTAGAACATTAAAAAGTTTATAGCACAAAAAAATTGTTGGTGAGGATGTGAAGCAATGGAAACCTTATGAACCCCCATAAACAACTACTTCTGAAATCAATCCAACATTATCTGGCAAATTTGAAGATGTATGTATAGTCCTTAAAAAAAAAAAAATCCTGGGATTTTACTTTTGAAACCAGGAGATCATTTCAATCATAGACATTAAATTTTGTAAGTGTCATGTTGAACAAGTTGCAGAACACCATAGCATTTATATAAATACTAAAGAACTAAACAGTGTTTATTGTATGGTGATACGTACATATGGTAAACTGAAGAAAAGCAAGAAAATGGTAAAGATACTCAGGAGAGTGATTATCCCTGGGAACAAAGCAATGGAGCATGCAGAAACAGATAATGGAAATGCTCTTTTTAAAAATCTGTATGGTAATTGCACAGGCATTTATTTTTATAATCATTTGCTAAATATTTATGTTATAAATAGCATGAAATATGTCATGAGAAAAAGAGTGAAAAAAAGAATAAAATCATTTTAAATGTTTAAGCTAAACTTTTCTACAATTGGCAGTATCTCTTCCTGTATCACTAATTTGCCTAGTTTTTTAACCCTATAAAATAAATCCTCACCAACTGTGAAAAGCTAGGTAAACTATTGAATATGTCTATGATTCTCTATAGTTTTTAAAATTCTTGTTTTCTATCTCTCACTGAATGGAATTTTGTAATACAAAGTGGTTGATCACAACCCAGTATCAATATCACTGAATTTTACTGGATATGATGCTGCCTCTAGCCCTCCACAGTGTTTTCCAAATATTTTCCCATTCTTTAGGGTCTTCTAATGATAACTTCTGTATAAACGTACATGGTCATTTAGGAAGGAAATAAAGAAATGAAATAGATACTGTCGGGAAGCAAGTTTGAGGAGTTAGGGAGGCATCCTAAAGTTGGAGTTACATCAAATATCTTATCATCAAAAACTTACCAAAGTAAATCTATATAATCATTTGTAGATATTTACTGCTCTGTCTCTTAAATCCTTCAGTAAGAATGACTACTATGCAAGCTGCTCTTTTGTCTCTTTTTTGTCAATTGAGGAAACTACAGCATTGAAAGATGACTGACTTACCTAAGGTAACACAGTGAATTAGCCGCAGAGTTAAGACCAAAACCTAGGCTTTCTAATTTCAAATGGATTTCCCCCTCAGCATAACATTCTGCTTCTTTCTCTGCTACCTAACATTTCTATGTTTATATTCTTTTTTACAGATGGTCTCTTCAAGACTATCCTCCCCCTTTTTTATTGTCTGCCTTTTGGGACATCTTTGAGTTCAGGTATTGATTATGTTAGTTAAGATAAAAACGTTATTAAAGCATTATGGGAGTTCATCCATTGGATATCCACATGGAAAAAATGTGAATCTTAACCCCACCTCACACCATACACAGAAATCCATTTCAGACGGATTGCAGATCTCAATATATAAAGCAAAACAATAAATGTTTTAGAAGAAAACATAGGAGACCATCATAACCCTGGAATAAGAAAAATATTTTAAAAATAAAACACAAAGGAATTTTGATAAATTGGACCTGGTTAAGGAATTCCCACTTATCAAAAGACATGAAAAGGCAAGCCACAGAGTGGGAAATATTTGCAGTACATATGAGCTGAGCCTTAAAAGGCTCAATTTGAGAATTTATAAAGAAGTCTTACAAACCAAAAATAAAAAGGCAGATAATAAAAGAGTCCAAAGTCTTAAAAAAGACCTTCTATAAAAAAGGATATACAAATGGCCATGAACATATGAAAAATTTATAATCATCAAGGAAATACAATCAAAACCATAATGGTAGTTACTCACAAGAAAGGCTGAAATGAAAAAGTTGGAAATACCAAGTGTTGGTGAAGATGTGGAAAACCAAAATTTTATACACTATGAGTGGAATTTAAGTTAGTACAGACACTTTGGAAAACTGTTTGGCAGTATCTGCTAAAGCTGAACATGTGCATATCCCAATGACCCAACAATTTCACTCCTTCAGTATATTCCAAACAGAAATGCATATACAAGACCAATTTAAAATGTCAGGCTAAAGAGTTAGGAGTTTTGGAGGCAGTTTTTGTGGTGATTAATGGAATGACCTTTAGAATCAAAATCCCAGGGTTTAAATCCTGATGCTACCACTTATATGAGATGTTTGCCTCAAGTGATTCACATAAACTCTTACTGCCTCAGGTTCCTTAGCTGTACTATGGGAGATAATAGTACTTACCTAATAAGAGTTACTGTGAAGTCTAAAGGAAATAATAAAGATCTAAGTATAATATTCCAGTGCCACTGTTATTGTTGTTTTATGTGCATATAGTATGGAAAGAACTACTAGCCCAATATTGATTTTTTAAAATCTACACACACAGAATAGTTGAATATTGACTAAGTTATTTGGATTCTTTTTCTTTTTCTTTTTTTCTTCTTTTCAATGTAGTTATATAAGTCTTTTTTGAAATACAGATGGATTTGTTTCAGATTGCTTTCAATTTTCATATTCTTCCCCTTCTCATCTTAATGATTTATTTTTTAATGTGTAGAACATTATACTTCCAAAAGTCAAAACTATACAAAGAAGTATATTCAGAAAAATGTCACTTTCTCTCTTATCTCTTCCACCCGCCCATGAGTAACCATTTTTATTGCTTTTGTTTATCTTTTTTATGTATCTTTTTATAAAGATAAGAGATACATGTATGTTTCTTATTTTCTCTTTTATCATAAATGAAAGATAGCATATTATATATGCTCTCTTGTACTTTCTCTCTTTTTTTTAACCTGGAAATATATACTGGAAATCACTCTAAAACAGTGCATGGAGACATTCCCTTATTTTTATTTATAGCTGCATAGTACCCTAGCAGGTGTATATAGTAGTTTATTGAACCAATCCCCTATGCTTGGACATTTACATAGTTTGTAGTATTTTGCAATATCTAGTAATGCTGCAGTGGATACCTCGTGCATATTTTTTCAAAACGTTGGAGGTGTATCCTTAGGGTAAAGTCCTTCAAGTCTGTATGCTAGGTCGAAGGGTAAATAAATAGATAATTTACAGAGAATGCTAAATTCTACCAGCAATGTATGAGTCTGTCAGTTTTCCATAGTTTCACCAACAATGTGTATTATTAAGCTTTTGAAGTTTTACCAGCCTTTTGGTTGAGAAATGCTATCTCAATGTAGTTTTAATTTGAATATCTCTTATTATGAGAGAACTTGACATCTTTTCATATTTTTAAGGGCCATTTAATATCTCTTTTTGTGAATTATCTGCTCAGATCTTTCCCCCATTTTCTCCAGGATTTTGGTCTTTTGTTTCCTCAATTAAAGTTTTTTTGTATATTAAAGATATTAGGTCTTTATATGTGAAACTTGTTATGAATATTTTCTCCCAGTTTGTCATTTGTCATTTGACTTTTCTTATGGTGTCTTTTGTCATGTGAAGGTCTTTTTTATTTTTATGTAGTCAAATTTGTCAGTTTTTTATCTCATTTGACTTTTGAGTCATAGGTAGAAAAGCCTTTTCCTTCAGATTATAGAGGGATTCACCCATGTTCTTGTCTAGTACATTTATATTTTTGTGTTTTACATTTAGATCTCTGATCCATTGGATTTTATTATTGTATATGGTGTGAGAAACAGATTCAATCTTATCCTTTTCCAGTGACTATCCAGTTGCCCCTGCAAAATGTTATTTATAGACCATTTTTGCCCCAGTGATTTAAGATATCATCTTTATGATATACCAAAGTTCCATATGTTATTTGGGTCTGTTTCTGGGCTTTCTATTGTATTTATTATGTTGGTCTATTTATTCATACACCACTGCCACACACTATGTTAAATAAAGAAGCTTTGTAGGATATATTAATATCTGTTAGCCCTCCATCATAGCTCTTTATTTTCATTGTTTTCTTGGCTATTCTTGCATGTTTGTTTTTCTAATAAACTTTAGTATCAACTTATCTTGCTTCATAAAAAATCCTATTGGCATTTTTTTATTGGGATCACATTAAATATTCATAAGTTAACACAGGGGAGAATAAATATTTTGATGATGTTCAGATAGCCTAACAAAGACAAGGATGTCTTTTAATTTGTTCAGATCTGCCTCTCAAGAATGTTTTATAATATTTTTATGTTAGTTTTGAAAATTTTTATTTTCAAAATGCTTATTTCTAAATAATATTTTTATTGCTATTGGGTTTTTTTGTTTTGTGGTTTTTTTTTTTGTTTTTTTTTTTGAGATAGGATCTCACTCTGTTACCTGAGCTAGAGTACAGTGGCATCATTGTAGCTCACTGCAACCTCAAACTCCTGAGTTCAAGCAGTCTTCCTGCCTCAGCCCCCCAAGTAGCTGGGACTCAAGTGTGCGCCACCATCCCAAGCTAATTTTTATATTTTTTGTAGTCTCACTATGTTGCTCAGTCTGGTATAAATGTTTTCTAATCCATTGTATCTTCTAACTAGTTATTATTCATGTATATGAATATTATTGGTTTTGTATGTTAATTTTATATCCTGCTACCTTGCTGAATTATTGAGTTAGTTTTATTATTGATTATCTGGATTTTCAGGTATACTATCCTATATCATCTGAAAATAAAGACAAGTTTTGTGTTTTGTCTTTTCCAATTCCTATTCCTCTAATTATTTTCTCTTATCTAATTGCATTGGCTAGTATCTCCAGAATAATGTTAAATAAAAGTAGAGATAGTAGCATCCTGGCATTATTTCTGATCTTAATGGAAATGCCTCTCAGTGTTCCCTGTTAAGTAAGACACTGGCATTAGAATTGAGGTATTTATATATGTTATGGAAGTATCCATCTATTCGTATTTTTTCAAGAATTTTTATTAGGAATGGGTTTTGGATTTTTATCAAAGGCTTTTCAGCACTTTGGATATAATCATATAATTTTTCTCCTTTGACTCATTAATATGATGAATTATATTCATTAATTTTCTAATATTCAACCATCCTTATATTTCATCATGGTATATTAAATATTTCCTTAATGTAGTATTGTATTAGACTCTGTTAGCTAACATACTGCTTTAAATTTTTATATCAATATTCATAAATTATTTCAACCATTAATTTTCCTTTCTGTGCATATATACCATCTTTATTAGGTGTAAGTATCATTATGTCACAGAAAGATTATGGACATTTTCATTTTCTGTGCTCCAAAACAGCGTATATACATTTGGGTTTCTCTGATTGTTGGTAGACAATTCTCAATTCTCCATGGGTCTCTTTGCATTTCTGCACATCTTGCAAGTTAGACACTCACTGCCCTTTGTTTACTACCATACCAACTTGGCTCCCTTTGTATAGTACAAGATATCTTCCGGCCTTAGAAGACAGAGATAATGTCTTCCTCTAAAGTAAAGGGCAGATTTCCTTACAGCCCTTGAAAATACAAATAGTACTCCCACTGGAGCACCAAGCAAATTTGCTTAGTGTCCAGTATAATAATGTTTTCCTTCAGAACAAAGGGCATGCTTACTACCCATTGTAAAATATTCAATTTTCATACCTCGGGGTTCTTCTCCTGTAATGTAACCCACTGTGGGTCAAGGTATTATCTGGCTCTCTTTGCATTGCCCTGTGGGAATTGGGGTTCAAGGAAACCCACCCCAAAATGCTGATACTCTAGCCACTGCTATTAGTGTAATTACAGCAGTAACTGTCTGTCATTGCTGAGCCAGGAAATCCAGTGTTTTCTACCCAGCATCCATGAAATTGCAGCATGTTAACTTGGAAATAGGATAAAATCTCATACCCTTCACACTCCTTGACACTGGTCTTTAATATTGTGGTAAAATTCCCCTAGAAACCATTTTGTGAAGTAATTCCTTGATAACTTTCTCTGTTTCTCCTATGGAAATCAGTCTGTTCAAGCTTTTTATCTTTACTGCTCACTTTAAAATGTTTATGGGCTTATTTGTTTAAGGTGGAGAGAGAGAATCTCTTGAATGAACTCCATTTTTACATTGTGTTTTATTTTCCTTTGAAGTCTCCTTTCTTATCTTTCATGAAAAATTATTGTCATTTTAGATAACTATAATGCCTTCTTAGCTTATAGTAAATAAGAGGGAAATTATGCTTTACAGCTAAAGTTATAAAGATGAATGTCCTTTCTGTGTTTGTTTCCTATAAGTGGTGGTTGTATAGTCATTGTAAAAGGTGACTCTTTTGTTTGTTTTTCTACAGGTTGTGGTTGTACAGGCAATTAGTGCTCTCTGTCAGAAATACCCTCGAAAGCATAGCGTCATGATGACTTTCCTCTCTAACATGCTCCGAGATGATGTAGGTAGACTCCTTAAATTTTTTGATTGCCATTAAATACCATACTGTTTTAAACTTTGATTTCTTTATCATCTCAGTATGCCTCTCAAGTAGTATACATAAGTCTGGTTCCTGTCTTTTTTTTTTTTTTTTGAGACAGAGTCTCGCTCTCTTGCCCGGGCTAGAGTGAGTGCCGTGGTGTCAGCCTAGCTCACAGCAACCTCAAACTCCTGGGCTCAAGCAATCCTTCTCCCTCAGCCTCCTGAGTGGCTGGGACTACAGGCATGTGCCACCATGCCCGGCTAATTTTTTCTATATATTTTTAGTTGTCCAATTAATTTCTTTCTATTTTTAGTAGAGATGGGGTCTCGTTTATGCTCAGGCTCTTTTCGAACTCCTGACCTTGAGTGATCCACCCGCCTCGGCCTACCAAAGTGCTGGGATTACAGGCGTGAGCCACCGTGCCTGGCCAGGTTCCTGTCTTATTGCAAAACATACCATTGCTTTGCTTTCCCACTTGGAGAAAAAAAACACTTTGTTGCTTTCATAAAGGGCAGGAAATGAAATTTGAATATTATAAGCATGAGCCTTGGAGTATAAGCATTTTTCCAAAAAGTGTCCTTAGAATGAATGGCAGTTTTGTCTTCTCTTGCCAGGGTGGCTTTGAATATAAACGGGCCATTGTGGACTGCATAATCAGCATTGTGGAAGAGAACTCTGAGAGTAAAGAAGCAGGTCTAGCCCACCTTTGTGAATTCATTGAGGACTGTGAACACACTGTTCTGGCTACTAAGATTCTACACTTGTTGGGCAAAGAGGGCCCCAGAACGCCTGTCCCCTCCAAGTATATCCGCTTTATTTTTAATAGGGTCGTCCTGGAAAATGAGGCTATCAGAGCGGGTAAGTCATTGGAACACTGATAATGATGTGATCTTCTGATCTTTTGAAATACTTAACTCAAGAGGGTGATAATGGAAAATGAAGCTGCAAGATCTGTTTTATGGTAGGATCTTAGAGTATACGTAGAGCTCAGATGTACAGCTCTCTCTTTGTACTCCAATTTCTATTCTCATTTTTGCCTTAGATTAGAGAGAACCCTTGCATTTCAGTGTGATAGGAATACTGTGATGGCTCATCCTTTTTTTCAGAGTTATGGCCATATGTATGATTGTATGTAAAATTTGTATGTGTGTGTATATATTTTTAAGTGACTTCCTCTCTAATCTTTCCTTCCCCTTAGCATATGAGCAGGTCCAAATTTCTCCTGTTAAAAATGTGAACCCTCCTGTTAGCCTTCATCTCTCACTAGCTGCTGACACTATAGTTTTCTTCTCTTTTGAGATAAACCTCAAGTAGCCATTATTAGCTGCCAGCATGAATTCATTTTCCATTTTCTCTTCAACTCAATATAATCTAGCTCTCTCCCTTAAAAATCTTCTGAAGCTATTTTTTTTTTTTAAAATTACTTATAAACTACTTGGCAAATAAGTGAGACACTAATGTTCTTATCTTTGTTCACCTCTGTCGATTTGATGTACTGTTGACTAAACACTTGATGAAACCCTCTACCCTTGATTTCCACAATAGCCTACATTTTTCCATCAACCCCCCCGCTTTTTTTTTTTTTTTTTTTTTTTTTTTTGAGGCAGAGTCTCATTCTGTTGCCTGGACTAGAGTGCCGTGGCATCAGCTCACAGCAACCTCAAACTCCTGGGCTCAAGCAATCCTTCTGCCTCAGCCTCCCAAGTAGCTGGGACTACAGGCATGCGCCACCATGCCCGGCTAATTTTTTCTGTATGTCTTTAGTTGGCCAATTAATTTCTTTCTATTGTTAGTAGAGATGGGGGTCTCGCTCTTGCTCAGGCTGGTTTCGAACTCCTGACCTTGAGCGATCCACCCGCCTCAGCCTCCCAGAGTGCTAGGATTACAGGTGAGAGCCACCGTGCCTGGCCTCTCACTCTTATTTGTAGTTTCTTTTCCTAGGCTCATTCTTTAAAATATTACTTCTCCTTAGGGTTTTATCTTCTCAACATACACATTCTTCCTGGCTATCAGAGCTCTATTGATATGCTATGACATTCCAATCATGTCTCTTTCCTGAACCTGTGTGTCCAACTGCCTAAGGCACCTTAAATTCAACCTGAAATTCAAACTAACCCAAACTGAAATTTTCACCTTTCATAGAAACGTACTCTACTGTTTTACAACTGCCATCTATTCTTAGGCAAAGTGCTGTCAATTCTGTCTCCTTAATATTTCTTCTTTCTCTTTTCTATTTTCAGGGGTACTGATTTAGGCTGTCAACCATTTCAGATTCCTAACTAGTCTGACTATTTACTAGACTCAACCCATAGCCAGTCTATAATCCACACTCAGTTAAAAATGGTCTTTCAAATATGTAAATTTATCCTATGTTTTAATATCCTTTAATAATAACTTTGAGGTTAAAAAACACCCTATTTTTGTTTTATCCCTAGTCTCTTCTTGCTCTCCAACACAGGTCGTATGTTCAGCCTTGCTTAGTTGTGTCCAGTGCTATACCATGCTTTCTTCTCTGAGCAGAGGGCATTTGTACTTTGTTATTCTCTTTGCCTCTAATAGTCTTTTCCTGACTTTTCCCTCTGACTAATTCTACTTGTTCTTCAAAGTTTAGCTCAAGTAGTGTCAACTCCTTGTCTTACTTCTCTACCACCACTTGTGACTTAAATTCCTTTCTCTGCACTCACATAGCATCCTGGATAATAGTTCTACCATGGACTTACTATATATTATATTATAATTATCTCTTTACTTACCTGTCTTTCCCACTAAAGTATAACTCTTGAGATCAGGGACTATGTCTTTTATCTACCCCCAGCACCTAGCATACTTCCTTACTGAAGTTTGGTGAATAGTGAGTCTTTATTGAATGCAAGGAATTTTAATAATTGAATTTCTTTTTATGCTTGGGGCTGGTTGTTTGAGATTAGAACTTAATCACATCAATGTGATATATAAGGGGTTATGGTGGGGTGGAGATATGGCTTATACAGAAAACCTATATTATTTTTTTCCTTCAATGCATGGAGGGTTTTCCTATCCAGAGCTCTCCTGGGCCCGCAGAATTTTATTTATGCTTAAATGTATCAAAGACATAAGATCAAGAAACACTCGATAAAATAAGTGAGTTTGTCTCTACTGAACATGGAGAAACTTCTCTAGTTTTTTAAAAAATGATTATTGCTTAACTCTGAGTAACCAATATTTATATTGTTTTATGCTTCATTAATTATAGCTGCTGTGAGTGCTTTGGCTAAATTTGGGGCTCAGAATGAGAGTCTTCTCCCAAGCATCCTTGTACTTTTACAAAGGTAAGTAAAAGAATGTCTTTTTTTTTTTTTTTGTAAAATAAGAATTCTACATGGCTAAATAGCAAATCTTATTGTACCATACTGGATGCACTACAGGGCCAAAGATAGAGCTGATGGAGTTTAAGTTGAGGGCAAATAGCATTTTCTTTTTCTTTCCAGTAGTTATGTATGTGCTACGTACATGTAACATTTGGCTTTAGATTTCTCTTACATAATTTTGAGAAATTGACTTAAATACATGTACCTCAATTTGCATAATAGGGTCTAACTTAAAAAAGATCCTAGGCAATTCCATATGTAGAGTTGAAAATTGTAGCTTTTCATGGTCTCCATGACTCCCTGTTTGATGAGGAAAAGATTCTGTGATTGCATCTTGTAATTGAAACAGGTAAATTACAAGCCAATGGCTGGCTGGTTTAAATTAAAAAATTTCCATTTGAGTAGTAACAATGCTTGGATTCTGAATGCTGTTTATCTTTTTAGTATCCTTAGAAAGTATAATATTCTCATTTCTTAGTTGCAGAAAAGTCTTAAGTCTTCATCAGGGTCATGCAGTTATAGATCAAAGAAGAGACTCTGTAGTTTCATGTTGTGTTCTTTATAGTTATTTTTATTGCCTACTTATATAGTGCTTCTGATTAATAATAACAGTTATTTCTTTACTAACTCAGAACAATACTTAACATTTGTGGAAACTTTAGGAGCCACTGTTGACTGTTGTTGAGCTCTTTTACAAAGGTGGTACCAGATGACCTGAACTGTGTCTTTTAGGTTTGGTGATAAGGCTACAGGAAATCTTTGGGGTACTGTGACATGCCTATTCTGTTTCCTCTGGACAGGTGTATGATGGATACTGATGATGAGGTACGGGACAGAGCTACCTTCTATCTGAATGTGCTGCAGCAGAGGCAGATGGCACTGAATGCTACGTATATCTTCAATGGTCAGTGAGAGCCAAAAACGTAGACAAACACACTTTTGTTCCCCAAATGGTGTCCTGGAAGCATATTTCATGATGATTTGTATATGAGCTACCTTCACTAGGCAAATGCTTGGTTTTTGTCTTTAAATGCACTTCCATTTCTAGGGAAACCTGTGTTCATAGGATATTCTCTAATTTGGTAATGGCAATTCCTATAAAACAATCTATAAAAATATATTTCTTAAAGCATGTAAGAGCCCGAAGAGTATTGCTTATTTCTGGTTCTCCTTGAACTCCCTCTTGGATGGGTTTACCTTTTTTCCCTTGTCTTATGCTGTCATTATTCCCACATGGCTAAGTTGCTTTCTTTTCTGGGAAGTACTTATATTTTATTGAGAATTTTTATGCTCTGCTCCCATGTTTTCTTGAATGAGATAAGGCAGTTTATAAGTTTATAAGGCAGCTTTATATAATAGCTTTTATTTTTAATTACTTAGGCTATAAAGTCTGTGGTTGTATTTTTCTCTTCCTTCAGAAAACTTCCTTCAGATAAATATTACAAATCTGGGCCTATCTGGAGCATAGGATCGGCAAGAGGTTATAATGCTGAGATGTGTCTGTGTTTCACAGGTCTGATGGTCTCTGTACCAGGGATGGAAAAAGCCTTATACCAGTACACACTGGAGCCTTCAGAAAAACCCTTTGACATGAAATCGATTCCTCTTGCAATGGCTCCTGTCTTTGAACAGAAAGCAGGTAATGGGAACAGTTAATTCTACTTTCCTGTGCACAAATAGTTTTGCAGCACTAGTAAATATTAAATTTTCTAAAATAGAAAATGTAGAAAACTGGAAAAAATTACAAAATATTAGCATATTTTCTCTAATATTTATTTTGTTTGTCACTCCTTCTAAATCTTTTAGATATAAGATACATGGTATTTTTATAGTTTTTAAAAATATCCTACTTTTTACATAAAAGCAAGATTATAAAATGTGTCCCAAGATGAACATCTTTTTTTTTCTTTAAAATGCATAGTGTTGTAGCATTTGAAGGTACACAGTGCCACTGTGTATCTCAGAGCAATAACAGTGCTGTCACCTCCTATTTTTATTTTCTGAAGTTGGTAATTTCTAAGTTAATTAATTTTGCTATTGGAGGTTTGTCTTGAACAAATGTATGGGACAAGATCATAAAAATATTTCCAACAAATATCTATGTTTAAAACTTAAAAAAGAGGAAGAAAGTATTTAGTGATTAGGATACCGAAGTGGGAATAAAAGTACTTACGCTTAATTTTCCACATTTCCAGTTTTTCTGTTGATACCATACAAGTGATTTTTTTCCTGTTTTTATCATGAGATTTGTTTTTTAAATTATTCCATCTTTTCTGAGTAATTTTTTGTACATCCTAATTTATTTAAAGCAAATTCTATATTTTTAGGGCTTACTTTATTATTTCACCGTATATGTTCACTAAATTTTGAGTGCCTCCCCCGCCAAAGTGACAGAGAACCTATTGGTATGGTTTCGCAATAGCTCATTATATATCTAACTAGAAGTTTCTGCCTTCATCTCTTTCTGTCTGCATTGTTAGCTTGATAGCGGGAAGGAAGCTCACTTAATTGTTCGTGTCTGTCTTTGTAGAAATCACACTTGTGTCTACTAAGCCAGAGAAGTTGGCCCCTTCCAGGCAAGACATTTTCCAAGGTATGATAATTTGATGGGTAGAAGGAATGGAATAATCTTGCCTCTAGGCATTGTAAATATAATAAAGTCTACTATGTTTATTGGTTTGATTAATTCTCAGTACAGGAAATATTTGGGGGCTGAAGATCATAGGTTATAGTTGCTAAGTGTACACAAGTCCATGGAACTTTTCAAATTCCAGTTGCTAACTGGGAATGTTGTTCTTATCTATATCTTGTTGGTTAACAGGAAACTCAAATTCTAAAGGATTAGGAATTTAGTTTCTTTTTTTGCTTTTAGTAATTCAGTATATGAACTCGCTTATTTAAAAGATTATTTCACTAAAGCATGAGGACATATTAAGTGTTTGCCTATTAGAAATTAAAACATTTCAGGAATCCAGAGTAAAGTTTTCCCCTGTCTTTTTCATGTCTTCTTTCCTTTTTTCTTGATAGAACAATTGGCTGCCATTCCTGAGTTTATGACTCTAGGACCCTTGTTCAAGTCTTCTGAGCCTGTTCAACTTACAGAAGCAGAGACAGAATATTTTGTTCGCTGTATCAAGCACATGTTTACCAATCACATTGTGTTCCAGGTGAGATAAGTGTCCTTGGCTCCTGTAGGGACTTAGTATAAACTGGTATGCTTTGAGACAAATATCAATTCTCCTTTAGCTTATAATTCTAGTTCTTTTTATAGAAAATTAATTTGGCAGAATTTCTGGTTTTCTTTCTTAGTACCAGAGCTATAGAGATCCCTTCATATGATGGGTAACTTTTGAGGGTTAAAATCTAAAAAGATATAAAACTGAAATGTCTGAAGAAGTTGGACAACATAAAGTATAACCTATTTTCTAAAATCATCTTTTAACATTGGGGTAAATTATGTGGGTTGTTCAAAGAACTTAGATTTGACAGCCATCAGACTTCTAGCGTCTTGTTTGATAGAGCAATCTCAGGAAAGAGAAAAAACTGATCAATAATACAAACAAAAAGACCTCAAGAATAAGACTATATTCTTGCCTGATGTCTGTTAAAAAAAAAAAAGAAGAAGAAGACTATTCTTGTTCCCTAAAGAAAAATCTTAGGAGATCTACAGTTCTGTTTAGAGAGGGAAGGAATAGTGGGTTCCAGAGCTGAGTCATGGATTATGAGTGGGAAGGAACAACTTACTTGAAAACACTTCTTATCCTTCACAACTTTTTCGTTTGCTGACTTTCCAGTTTGACTGTACCAATACCCTCAATGACCAGCTACTGGAGAAAGTGACAGTGCAGATGGAGCCATCAGATTCCTTTGAAGTGCTGCGTTGTATCCCAGCCCCCAGCCTGCCTTATAATCAACCAGGAATATGTTACACTCTTGTTCGTTTGCCTGATGATGGCCCTACAGCAGGTACTGACCCACAGAAGGGAGGAGATATTTACATGATTAAGAATGCATTACCTCCTGAGCTCTTCAAATGTCTGTACAAATGTTCAGCATTCAAGAAGGTGGTTCTTTTCTAGAATTTAATGTAATGATAATGGGGGGTATATTTTTAAAATTCATTTCAAAATTGGTTACTATTGCAGAAATACTAATTTCAAAATGAGGCCTCTGAGTAAAATTTGCTGAATATTCAATCTTAAAGGAGAAATTGAATGTATACTGTGGTAGACTGAAAAGGAACTCAGGCTTTTTGTTGGAACAATGTAACCACCAGTGAGGGCTCATATATGTGATGTCTCCTATGAAGACATTTTAAAATACATCGTTTTAAAATACATAAGGCTGGTGTCTGAGAGTATTATCTCTCAGTCTGAGTGGCTTAGCCAACCATGTGTGTCCACATTTGAGAAAGGCTTTGTAATTCTCTATTTGACCCATAAATAGTCTTTGATGGGGGGGAAATAGTCCCTAAAAGAGAACCAACTGCTTATGTCAATAGTAGTATTTACAGATTTGGGGATTTGGGAAGGTCTTGTGACCTATTGTTTGTGAATGTCAAGTATTTGTTGTACTTGATTTCTTTTCCATTTTCCTGAATTCTTCTCTTCCCATATTCACTGTAGAAAACCCCATTTCCATAGAAATAAGCACACACATCACATTTATGTTTTGCACAACTTTTACTACTAGTAAGTACAGGAAGACAGGTTTACAAATTGACAAATATTGGGGAAGTTACAGAAGTACAAGAAATCATAAAAGTACTAGTAATAGTTATCCCTGGTCATCATTCATTTACATTTGGGGCTTAATTAACCTGCTTTCTTTCAGCCCCTCTCCTAACTCCCTTCTTAGACCTTGGTTCCTGGGAGCTCCTGCCCAATCTTATCTGTGTTGGGTGATAGACCAGGCTACTCAGACTCTTAGCACGAGGTAGATTCACATTGGCACCACTGCTGGATCTGAATCCCAGGTTGTTCCCTCTGGCCCTGGGTGGAACTCTGCTTCTGTTCTCTAGCTACCCTAGATCCATAAACCCTTGAGTAGGAAGGCACTTCCCTATCTGGCCTCCAGTATTTCTCCTTTGAGCTCTAAGCCATCTGGCTTTAACCTTTAATTACCTCCTTTATGCCTTTGTGAGGTTTCTCTAGTTCCATTTCCCTGCAGCTTCACTTTCTTTCCTGGTCCATTTTTCTCTCTAGTTAGATTTGTCTGAATTATGTCCACTAGCCAGTAATTAAGCTGACTGTACTCTTAAGTAAAGCTAGTTTTATATGCTCTTGTTCTAAACTAGTATCTGGGCCCAGTCTTTATGTAGCCCTGTAGCTTCTGCCATTGTCCTGGGAGACTCTACACTTCATCAGTTTTTTTTCTGGTAGCCATCTCGCCTTCTTTGAAAATTCTTCCCCCTATTGTACTTCTCACCAACTTTACTTTTTAAGGTATGCAGGATACCATTACTTTATCACTTAATTTCAGAGGAAAGTGATACGCTGAATCCTTGGTATAATCAAGCTCTTCTCAGTTGAGAATACTAGCTCCTCCCACTTCCCCAGGTTCATTTTTGATAACTGATAACTCAGGTGCCTCACATTCCAGGGAGTGGTCTTAACAGATTCCAGTAAGTATAATTTTACAATACCAAAATACACAAAACATCAATATTGAAATTACAGATAGTATAGGAAAAAAACAACAACAGTAAACATTTCCACCAAGAGAGGAAGAAGGGGAAAGGTTTTCTCAACCCTCTTCACTAAGGAGTTCATTTCTTTTTAAAACATAGATCTTACAAACTAGCCCAGGGATTTCAACCTTTGGTCTGCTGGCTACGGACTCTTTTGCTTGATGATTTGTTTCATTTTTGTTTAAAAAAATTTGACATTTAGAGAATTCTTTCTTTTGTGTTAAACTCGGAGGGTTTCCCATCAGAGATAGAATGTAGTTATAAACTCCTGTCAACACTTAGACATTTAAAATTTTGTTAGTAGTCAATTTAAATCTCACTCATCACATACTTGTTTAAAAACAAACTCCTTTCTATTTAGTTTTTGTAAGAAACTCTCAAATTTTTAATCCATGGTCAATCCAAACCCTTTGCTATAATGAAAAAAGTGAAATACCAGAACACAGATGGTAATAAAGAGTCTTTTACCCATTCTTTCCTCTTTGCATTTTCCCATATTAGATAGTCCACATTTTACAGATCTATGTATTATGTCTATGTGTATCATCTCAGAAAAATATTTTTTCCTTATTATCACAGGGAAAAAAAATAGAAATTCCTGGTTGCGATTTCCTTCAACTTGAAAACAGTATAACATAATACAAAGGAATATAGGTTTTATATACAGACGGGGATTTGAATTCTGCCCCTGCTACATATTAACTGGGTAATCTTGAATAAGTTATTTGATATCTTAAAATTGTTATATGGGTGAAATGAAATGAAATAAGTAATGTCTTCACTATGGTGCCAGACACATAGTAAATGGTAAATACAAGATATTATTTAATTCTGGAACTCGCAAACTTCTCTCTTTATCCTCTTTAAAATCAAGTCTTCCACACTTCAAAAGACATACACTCTCAAATCTCATAAGTGTCAATTTAATTAGTCCTACTTATCTTTCATCCTCCAAGAATTTCTCCTTTACCCCCCAAATTTTAGAAAATCCTTCAAGGCAACATTCCTCCTTAGTATCCATTCTCATTCTTTCCTGAATATTTACTGCACCAGCAACAATATATATTATGTATAAAACATTCTACCAGTTGATCCCCACTTTGGACCTCTTTAATGCCCCTACCTATTTAACTTTTGATTCCAGTACCTGTTCAGAACCATTGTAATCCCCTTATTAGACTATCAAGCTTTATTGCATCATATTTCTCATTATCGAACTATGTCAACAAATGTAAATACCTTATTTTAAAACAATCTTCACTAGAAAACATCCATACCAAGAAATACTTTAACAGTACATGTATGGGAATTCCTTGCCTCTCTTTTTCATTAGGAATATTGCCTACCATATAACCACTTACAATTCTTTCATAAATAATTCATCTCTCGACTTCCTGCCTACACTTCCTTAAAGTGCTATCTTAAGCAGTCTCGTGGACTCAGAACTCTTCTCTGAATCTGTATCTCCCATCCATTATTTTTTTGTTCAGTATTAACCATGCCAACCACTCTTGGCATTCTGTACTAAATCCGCAACTTCAATTTAATAAGATTTACATCAGAGTTTTTTCCTTTGACTCACCTCCACTCACTCACTGGGATCCTTGATGAAACTTTGCATTCTTCCAAGCCAAGCATTTAAGCTCAGTTTTCACTCAAGTACTTAAAAAGCGGACTGGTAGAACATTATTGTTCCGCCACCATTTTAATTTCTGCCTTTATCACCAGAATTTGCTTTAATCTGGCCTTAAAATCAATACTCCTACAATTTGCCCCATTATAGGATCTTCCAGGATTCCCAGTCTGAGACCTCCTTATACACCTCATTCTCTTATACCCAGTCTGCCTATCCTGAAACTCACTGAGACTTCTATCATTCCTTTTCAAGCCATCTTCCTATCCTGTTTGATGTTCCTTTTTCACCCCAGCATCATCAATATCCCTCATCTTTACTGTCAACTTAACTGACACCATCTCTCCAGAATGCAGCCTAAGCAAGGCATACCCACTCTTTCTGCCTTTTGCCGTAAGAAAAGCACTCCTGCTCTATTGGTACTGCCCAATCATTGTTCACTGTCTGTCACTGAAATGGATTCACAATATGAGTATATATGAGCTTCATCCTTGGATACTCACCTACACCCTTGGCTATCAAAAGTAGCTACCTGCTACTCACCTGCATCCATGGCTATCAGAAGTACTGACTTTCTAAGGATTGCTGACCAAGCTCTCTCTTCACACTCCAAAAATTTGTACCTATATGACCATTTATTCGCCTGACTCTACCCATTCCTCAAGTGATTGTCTGATGGAGCTTTGAGGCAGCCACTAAATTCCCTAATGACCATTTCTTTTTAGATACTTTTCCTATTTTCCATTCTGTATTTTGGATCAAGCTTAAATGGGCAACAAAATATCCATTTTATCAACTATAACTTTCCTAAATAATGACGATTTAACATGTATATTGTCCCCTTAAACCAACTTTCATTAAAGAGAACACTCTTGTTCCATTTTTGCTCTGCTGATTTTGCTGGAGACCACATTAAATATAATCCAGCCTATGTCCAACCTTCACATTTGCAGATTTTACACTGTTAAGCATATTCTTTCAAAATCCTGACTTCCAGTGATTAGAACACTACATGCCATATGGGTTGGCTTTACTGTATCATAACTGAACATTCTTCTTTTGCTATTTTCCCATTGAATGAACTAGTTACACAAGACATTAAATGTTGTTATCCCGCTTGCAGCTCTTCTAGGCTATATCTTCTGCTTCCTACACTCCTCCTATAGTCTGCCCTTGGTACTGTATGTGACAGCAACTGGACCCCTGAGATACACCAACACCCCAGTTAGGGAACTCTGCATTCTGCCTTCTGCTTTTCCATGTTGGCTACTTTACTGATGCTTAGCCCCCCACAAATTCAGAAGATCTCTCTTCCCTCCTATGTACCTCCTGTCCCCTCTTTTCCCATTTACTTCTGTGGCCCGACTTACATTCCAACTGCTGCCTTGACATGGCTGCCTGGCTAAAATGTCTCTGTTTCCACACTAAATGTGGATTTAAACCAGCCAAGACCTATCCACTGCATTTTCCACACATGGTTATCTTCCTTAAGACCTCTTCTTCATCTTCCATATCTAGTCTGACTTCCCCTACCACCAACAAATCAGTCAGTGGATACAGGGATCCTTTGTTTGAGGCTTGGTGATCCCTGTATCCACTCCTAAACTCCTCAAACTGCTGCCACAAATGCCAGACACTTTCTTTGCCTGAAGAAAGTTCTGACCTGGGTCCATCTAATATCTGATTTCAACACTAACCATCCTACCTTTTGGTTTTGCCATTTTACAGACAGTCCTTTCCTCTCACGGTGCAGTGGCCCTCACCTCTGATCTTTCATCCTCTCACCATGCCTTTCACTGACAGGTTGGTCCCCAGCGTTTCCAAGGTGCCTCCACCGCTACACTCTCCTTCTTCATGGCCTCCTCCCTCCTCTCCTTCCTTCTGAGCTTGTCTCACCCACCCCATACTTTCTCCTCCATGGGCTTCCTCATGCACTTTTCCCCTT
>CAUYRT010074031.1:0-72099 GCA_963574885.1 Lepilemur ruficaudatus | reverse complement strand
TGTAGTCCCAGCTACTTGAGAGGCTGAGGCAGAAGGATCACTTGAGCCCAGGAGTTTGAGGTTGCTGTGAGCTAGGCTAACGCCACGGCACTCTAGCCCAGGCAACAAAGTGAGACTCTGTCTCAAAAAAAAAAAAAAAATACAATCCTAAGAAAAGTACAAAAGAACCCAAAGTTGCTACAATGCATTTTCAAAAAATGTTCATTTAAAAAAATGGTACTAGACATGCAAAGACAGGGAAATATAATTGATACTTAGTAAAAGAGAAGAAAAAGGAGTAAGCAGTCAACAATAGAAACTGCTCTGAGTGAACCCAGATGATGTGGGTTATAAACAAAGACTTCAAAGCAGTTATTATAAATATTTCCAAAGACTTAAAGAAAATTACATTCAAATAATGAAAGGAAAATATGATGATGATGATGACTCAACATACAGGAAAGATCAATAGGGAACTATTTAATAGAAAGTATAATAAAGAACCAAATGTAAATTCTAGAGTTGAAAAATGCAATAACTGAAATTAAAAATTTACTAGACAGGCCCAACAGCCAATTTAAGATGGCAGAGGAAAAATTAAGAAAACTTGAAGAAAGGTCAATAGAAATAATTGAATTTGAAAAATATAGAGAAAAAAGATTGAAGGAAAAGGAAACCTTAGGACGACATAAAATAAACCAGTAACAGGAGTCTCAGAAGGAAAGGAGAGAGAAAGGGCAGTAAACAACATTTGAAGAAATAATAGCTCCCAAATGCCCCAAGTTTGATGAAAAACATTTCCTACACATCTAAAAATCTCAATAAATTTTAAGTAGTATAAACATAAAGAGAACCACAGTTAGATATATCATAGCCAAAAATAAAGAGAAACCATGAAAGCAGTAAGAGAAAAGCATCTCATCACCTACAGAGCATTAACAATATGTAGTACACAGCTGACTTCTCATCAGAAACAATGTAAGTTGAAAGGCAGTGAAATGACACAATCTAAGCGTGGGGGAAAAATACCTGCTCACACGAATTCCACAGTGAATAAAACTATTCTTTAAGCTGGGCGTGGTAGCTCACGCCTGCAATCCCAGCACTCTGGAAGGCTGAGGCAGGAGGATCGCTTGAGGCCAGGAGTTGAGACCAGCCTGAGTAAGAGCAAGACCCAATCTCTACAAATAAAAAAAAAAAAAAGAACTGATCAAAACTTTAAAAGCAAAGGTGACTTATTTCCTAGATAAACAAAAGTTGAGAGAATTCATTGCTAAGTCTTTCACTATAAGAAATGTTAAAGGAAGCAAGGAATCCCTACAAAAGAGAGAATATAATATAAGATGGTAGTTCAGATTCCCAGAAAAGATTGGGAAATGTTCAATATATAGGTACACATAAATGACTGCATATACATTTTCCCCTTTTTTTCCTAATTTCCTTAAAAGACAGCCCTTTAAAACACTTAACTGTTTTTCCAGGTGATTTCAATCATATTTACAAACTATATGTTTACATCATTGTAACTTTATCAGATTTAGATATTTTAGCTCACTTCTACCAAGCACTCTCCCTTTTCTCTTTGCTTAATATGGTTCTGTAATCACTTTTGATTTCTGCATTGGTCACCATTGTATCCCTGTATTATTTGTGACCTTGAAGTCATACCTCACTTTGCAAGAAGAAGATATTACAAAGACAAAGAGAGCTTTCCTTTCAGGTCTCCTCTCCTCTTACTCTTTTGACTTCTTTTATCTGTATATTTACTTTTACACTCTAATGATTGATGGCATTTACTTCCTGTTTTACAAGCATGATTAAATCTGTCATGGTTGTTTATCAAATGAGTTGAGCATACAGTCAGTATTTACATTATTAGTGTACATTATAAGAGATATTAGAGTTCTCTCCTTAAACAGTAATGCCTTTACCGTAGCCTTGGTTCTTCCCTGCCCCAAACTGTTCATCACATTGTCTATTCTGCCAAGTTTTATGTTTAATAGAAACCTTTCCTCTATTGTCCCAATCTGATATGGACCAGGTGCCCCTGCCTCACTGCACAGTTGTCATCCTGTCATCTTTCTGTTTTCCTAGAGTCATCATTTGCTGGATCACATTTCTTTTCCTTTCCTGTTTTATGGCTTCACTATGTGTATTCCATTTTCTAATAACTTCTTAAGAGCGCATGATGGATTAACTTATTGGTTCTCAAAAGCCTGTGAATATAGCTTACCTTCAAGTGTGCATGCATGATGGCTTGGAAGGTTGAAGAAATGTAGGATGAGAATAATTTTCCTTACGAGCAGGGGTCAGAAAACTTCTGTAGAGAGCCAGATAGTGTTTTAGGCTTTGTGTGCCATATGGTCTCTTTTGCAACTATTTAACTCTGCCTTTGTAGCATGAAAGAAGCCACAAATAATAGGTAAGTTAGTGGGTGTGACTGTGTTCCAATAACCCTTCATTTTCAAAAGAGGCCATAGGCTAGACTTGGCCCAAGGGCTGCAGTTTGCCAATTCCTGCTTTAGTTAGAACTTTGAAGACATGTATTACTGCATTCTAGTGTCTAGTGTGGCTAAGGAGAATCTTGATGCTAGACTGATCCTTGTTCCATTGCATGTGACCTTTTTGTTTAGAAGCTTCTCTTTCATGCTTGCATTCTAAAATTTCACAATAATATGTACAGGTGTGGATCTTTTTTTTGGCATATGGAGGGATATTTTGTTTGAAAATTTGAGTCCTGCTGCTACTCAGGGAATCCTCTTTATATTTTCAAGAAATTCCTCATCATTTTTGTCTAAGCCCTCCTGTATTTTCTGTATTGTTGTATTCATGTTTTTATGTTCTGTCATTTCAAAGGGATTTGTGGTGGGGAGAAAGGGAAATGTGTATGCTTAGTCAACCAGAAGCTAGAATTTTCAAATTCTTAAATGATATAATTCAATGGCCTTTTCTCTGTCAATAAAATTCTCATAACCCATAAATCAGAAAGCTTTCAGATAAAAGTATTCCACAAAATATAATTATGCACACACTTATAGAAGCTTCTAATTAACTTCTCTTTATGTATATTTGATCCTGAAGGCATAATCTAAAGCTTCTTATCAATTACATTCTCTTTTTGACTTATTTTCTTCTAAGATGTTCTTATCTGTCCCTTCCTCTTTTTGTTGGCTATTTTACTCCTTGATAACTATATGATTTAAAATCTTTCCTTTTTAAAAAATTTTACTATACTTTGAATTTTTTTCATATATGACTCTTATGCCAAAGACTATCGATGTTTTAGGAGAACCATAATCCACTGGGAATGATAATTGTCTGTTTATTCTGTTATTTAAATTTAAAGGAAAATACAGTGTTTTGCTGAGCATACATCCATGAATTAGTATAATAAGAAATTTTCCAAATGCATGCAATGTCGCAAGCATATTTTTAGGCAGTATGGATATACTAGTGACGAAGGCAGACAAAAGCACCTGTCCTAGTGAAGTTTACATTCCAGTGGGAAAGAAACAATAAACAAGATAAATAGACAAAAGATATGTGGGCTAGGATTCTTGAGAGAAATAGAACCAATAGGATATATATATATATATATATATATATATACATACATAGAGAGAGAGAGAGAGAGAGAGAGATAGTTTATTATAAGGAATTGGCTCACATGATGATGGAGGCCAAGACGACCTCAGATCTGCAGTGTGAGGTGGCATGTTAGAGAGCCAGGAGAGCCAACAGTTTAGTTCCAGTCCAAGTCCAAAGGCCTGAGAATCAGGAGAGCCAGAGATATAGTTCTACTCTAGAGATTGACAGACTTAAGACCCAGGAAGAGCATATGTTTCAGTTTGAGTGTCAAAACAGGAAAAAGTTGATGTCCCAGTTTGAAGGCCATGAGTCAGGAAGCATTCTATTTTACTCAGGAGAGGGTCAGCCTTTTGTTCTACTTAGGCCTTCACCTGATTGGATGAGGCCCGTTTATATCAGGGAGGGCAATCTGCCTTAGTCAGTCTACTGATTCAAATGTTAGTCTCACCCCAAAACACCCTAAAAATGCACCATAAAAATGTTTGATCAAATGTCTGGGCACCCCATGGCCCAGACAAGTTGACACATAAAATTAATCATGACAATATGGTATATTAGATAATATTATATTTCTGTGTCTTTTTTTTTTTTTTTTTTGAGACAGAGTCTCACTCTCTTGCCCGGGCTAGAGTGCCATGGCATCAGCCTAGCTCACAGCAACCTCAGACTCCTGGGCTCAAGCAATCCTACTGCCTCAGCCTCTCGAGTAGCTGTGACTACAGGCATGCACCACCATGCCCAGCTAATTTTTTACATATATATATATTTTTAGTTGTCCAGATAATATTTCTTTCTATTTTTTTAGTAGAGACAGGGGTCTTGCTCTTGCTCAGGCTAGTCTTGAACTCCTGAGCTCAAGTGATCCACCCACCTCAATCTCCCAGAGTGCTAGGATTACAGGCGTGAGCCACCACACCCGGCCTATATTTGTATATCTTGATCACAAGTCTCTGGCAATGTTAGAGGAATAGCAGGGAGACTGGTGAGGCTGGAGTGGAGTCAACATGGGAGAGAACGAGCAGATGAAGCTGGAGAGGTAACTGAGGGCCAGATATGCCCCAGCTTCGTAGGCCATTTGGCTGTAATTTAGAGTGGGAGCTAATAGAAAGTTTTCAACAGAGAAGTGACTGGATCTAATTTAAATTTTAAAAGGTTTCCTCTAGCTATAGTATTGAGAATTGACTGAAGGAGGCAACTTATGGTGAAAGTTTAGTTAGGGAGTTTAGTTAGGCTACCTGTAGTCAGTTGAATGGTGTCCCCCAAAAGATATGTCCACATCCCCAGAAACTTATGAATGCTATCTTAATTTGGAAAAGGGGTCTTTGTAGATAGAATAGTTAAGGATTTTTAGATGAGAAGATTATCCTGGATTATCGGGGTAGGTCTAAAATACAATGAAAAGTGATCTTCTAAGAGAAAGAGGGAGATTTGATACAGACAGAAAAGGAGGAGGCCATGTAACTATGGAAGCAGGGATTGGAGTGATGCAGCCATAACTGAAGGAATCCCTACAGCTTCCAGAAGCTGGGCGAGGCAAGGAACAATTTTCCCCTAGAGCCTCCAGAGGGCGTACGGCCCACCAATATCTTGATTTCAGATTCCTCCAGAACTGTAAGGAAATAAATTTCTGTTGTTCTAAGCCACCTAGTTGGTGTTGATTTGTCACAGCAGCCACAGGAAACTAATACAAGACCCTGTGATAATCTTTATTTAAAAGTTCTCTAGCCCAGCTCTTTTCCATGAAATCTAGATCCTGACTGCCTGACTGATGTTACTAGCATTACCCACAGGCTGCTTGGTCTCAACTGTTTCAAATAGAAAATGCTATCCCTTCCTTCCTCAGAATCTGCTCCACTTCCTAACTTCTCTATTCCAGTTGACTGTGTAACAGAGGGGATGGCCTGGAAAATAAAAGAAAAAGGGCAAACATATTTTCTGTTTCTTTAAAAACTTCCCCCACTCTTTTTGGGAACTGCAGCTTGGTCTGCATCCCTGTCTTGGGTGGGGAGAATGTCGTTTGTTCTGGGTGGAGGTCACATGCTTTGTCTTCAGCAGAGATGGGACTATTAGAATCATTAACAACAGTACCCTAGAACTGAGGGCCTTCCCTTTAAAAGCTCTGTATTTCTGCTTATGTTCAGGAATTTGCATTTTGAGACAAGAAAGTCTACCATTTTCCTCCTTTGCCAGGAAAGTTATAAACTTCTCTTTCCTTCTCCTCAGACCACTTGTTCTTGTTCTTCTGATGTGGCCTAGAGGACAAGTTCCGAGCTTTCAGTAGCAGCTATACCTCATTGCTCTTGGAGTTGATTCCACTAAAAGTACATTGTCAAGCAGAATTAAGCACTATTTTTTATTTTCCCATAGGACCTTGCCTACAGATCTTTAATAACATTTATTACATTTCTTTACATGTTTATCTCTTCCACTACACTTTTATACTCTGGAGGGCAGGGACCATGTTTTATTTGTTTATCTGGTAGTCTCAGCCTCCGGCATATTGCCTGTTCAGAACATATGCTTAATGTGTTTACAAAATAAATAATCCATCCTCCTAGTCACTCAAGCCAGAAGTCCTGGAGATGCTTTTGGTTTTCGATGCCTCCTTAACACCTATATCAAATTAGCTATTTAGCGGTATTCACTTTCCTTTCAAAATATCTTTTATATCTACCTCCCACTCTTCCTCCCCACTATCATTGTCTTAGTTTTCATAAGTTTTTATGTTCACTCATATCGTCTCAAAGCCTCTTGCTTTCTCCAGTTTTATCCTTCCGTGGTCTATTCACCATATGTCCATGAGGATGAGCTTCTAAACATGTACATTTAATTATATCATCTTCTGTTAAAATCTTTTGATGACTTTCAAAATCCTTATTTGACATACAAGGCTTTTCATGATTTGGCAATTTCCCTGTATGCCCTTATAATACATCTATGCTGAACTATGTCTTCTTCGTTCATTTTGATTATATTTTTATATCTTGATCACAAGGCATTGGCAATAGGCCCTCAGGACAAAAAGATTTATAAGACATCATTTCTGCCCTCATTGAATTCCTGCTTGAGTATTAGAGACAGTAATTTTAAATGTTATAAATGTTATAATAAAATTGATTGTAAGTGATATAAGCACTTGAAAAAAACGTAACCCAGGTTGAAATGTGACATTATCAGTCATACCTTCCAGTGGAGAGGACAAGGGATAGCATATGAGATATTTGAAAGGATAAGTAGGAATTTGTCTGGTAGTTTTTTTTCAGTTAGAGGGAATCATATATACAAAGGGAGAGAATTTTTTGTAAGGAAAAATGATTGTGTGTGGCTGGAATAATGGGTACGAGTTGGGTAGTGATAAGACTGAAACTAACGGGAAGGGGTAGATTAATAACTGTGTTGTATACCAGATTAAGGGATTTGGATTTTATGTTCAAGGTGTTGAAGAGTTATTTAAATATATAAGTACATGAGTGACATAATCCTATCTGTGGTTTAGGAAAATAATTCTATGAGAAACTTAATGGAGTGAATGAAGCAAGAATAGAGATGATGCAGACCTTGACAATGATCCAATTGGTTCATTGCTTCATGAGACCTCAATTACAGTCAGTGTCAGGGAGTCAGAGAAGAAGGTATAAATTTGAAAGAAATCGTAGTAATTGACATTTGGTCATATGGATCAGGGAGAAGGATGAATCAAGAATGATTCATAGGTTTCTGGTTTGGGAGAAGAGAAAAATGCAGAGAATATATGAAAAAAGTATTGGGAGAAAAACGATGCCTTTTGTTTTGATCACATTGAGCTTAAGATGCTTATTGCATATCCACGTGGAGATAGGAGACCCCAGTTGGATTAAACAATCTGAAGCTCAGAGGATTGATTTTGGTTTCAGGTATATATTTTGGAATTCACTGGCATGTAGTCATTAGTTGATGCCATGGAGATTATGTAATATCACTTTAGTGTGAAAAGAGAGGGGAGGTCTGTGCAAAAGTTGGAAAACCCAACTTAAGAGATGTTGGAAGGAAGAGGAGCAAGTGGAGGAGCAAGAAAATTAGGAGGAAAATCATGAAGGAGTCATGTCTTAAGAGCCCACTGAGGAGGAATTTTGTGACATATGGAGCTGTTCTGCAGAGCAGAGAGTGGCAGGGAAGTTAAGTAACAGAAACCCTTTAACATTTTTTCTTTGAATCTGGCAACAAGAAGGCCTATGATGATCTTGGCAAAAGCAATGTCAGGAGAGTGTGGAGATAGAAACTGGCTGGCATTAGTGGCTTGAAGAGCAGACGGGGGTTTAGAAATTGGAGACGTAAGAGTGTGGACAACTTTTGCAATAGGAAGTAATTTGGCATTGAAGAGAATGATGGAGAATAGTAGCTACAAGAAACAAGAGGAGCAAAGTATAAGATTTTTCCAACAGGAAAAGTGGTAAGAATATTTGTATGTTGAAGAAAAAAAGATGGAAAGAAAGGGAGAGATAGACAGACAGTCAAGAAGGGATAACTAACTCAGCAATATCCCTAAAGACAAGGGAGGAGAATTAGATTCAGAGCTCAGGAAAAAAAATGTAATTAACATTTTTTTTCAGAGACAAAAATCCCTAAAGAATAGGAAGATAATAGCATAAGACGCCTGGATGGGAGCACTAAAACTCGTTAAAATGAAGAGATATCTGATTCATTTTGTTCATATCTGAGGAAAAAAAGTCAAATTTTTCTGTTGATATTGAAACTATAGCATGCAAAAATGTTGCACTAATAGCGAATATCTACATATAAAACATAGGATAAAATTAATAACTGAGAAGTAGTGATGGTAGCAGAGAGGATTAAACATGTTCTAGATTAAATAAGGTAGCTTAAATCTGGGTCTCGGTATAGATATTACTTCTTTTTTAAAATTTTCTCTGAATATTCTAGTTGAGGTGGAATCTCTTTTATGTGTTTATTTTGCATCTTTCATGTTCCTATAATTGCTCCTATAATACTGAGTTGTGTGTGCATGTTTACTTGCTTATATTTCAGCTATGTTTTAAGCTACATATGGAAAATGATACGGTTTGGATATGGTTGGTTTGTCCCCACCAAAACGCAAGTTGAAATTTGATCCCCAATGTAGCAGTGTTGGGAGGTGGGGCCGTGTTGGGCCATGGGGGCAGATCCCTCATGAATGGCTTGATGCTGTTCTCGCAGTAGTGGGCGAGTTCTTACTCTGGTAAGACTGGATTAATTTTTGAGAGAGTGGGTTGTTAGGATGCCCTAACAAGCCAGGATGCCCCTCAGGTTTTGTTTCTTCACATGTGTCTGCTTCCGTTTTGACCTCTGCCATGTTGTGCCATAGCATAGAAGCCCTCGCTGGAAGCTGAACAGATGCTGGTGCCGTGCTTCTTGTATTTCCCAGCCTACAGAACTGTGAGCTAAATAAACCTCTTTTCCTTATGAATTACTCAGCCTCAGGTATTTTGTTATAGCAACACTAAATGAACTAAGACAGGAACTAGATTTATCTTTTTTCACCGTTTAATTTTCAAATCTCCTTGCAATGATTAGAATAAAGTCAGAGCTCAGTATGTATTTGTTGACTGAATATATGAGTTTCACTCCTGATTCTGAAATTTGGAGATTATAGATTAGAGAACTGTTTAAAAACATAAAGGTAACTATGAATAGAATTTTTTAAAATGGACATTTCCCTCATATTTTAGAGACTAGCATAGAGAGGTGAAATGTATTACAAAGAACAAATAAGAAATGATTAAAAACAACATTAAAGTATAGAATTAATATTAAATATGTCAAGTACAACAATATTTCTAAATGAGTTAAACTTCTCTTTTAAAAGAATAACACTTTCATGTAGGATTCTAAAAAATCAACAAGAGAATCTTGAAAAAAAGATACTATTCAAGCAGAATCACCTAAGAAGTTAAAAGTGAAATAATAAGTAAAGACTGAAAGCTAGGCCTCTTGTCACAAACAGTTAGCCAAATTGTGAATATAAAGGAAAAATTTTTGAAGGAAATTAAAAGTGCTGCTCTAGTGAACACATGAATGATAAGAAAGCAAAACAGCCTTATGGATGATATGGAGAAAGTTTTAGTGCTCTGGATAGAAGATCACACCACCTACAACATTCCCTTAAGTCAAAGCCTAATCCAGAGCAAAGTCCTAATTCTCTTCAATTCTGTGAAGGCTGAGAGAGGTGAGGAAGCTGCAGAAGAAAAGTTGGAAACTAGTAGAGTGTTAGGTAGGGATAAAGAGGTAGAGGAACAGATGATGCTGGGAGATGCTCTGTCTACAAGGAACAAATTGATCATAGGGGGATTCCAAGAAGGAAGAGATGACATGTCCAATGGGCTTCCAAGGACTGAACAGATATTTGGTCTATGATAGGGAGTCTCCAAGAACTGACCAACCAAAGATAGGCAGCAAGGCCACAAAGTGGACATATGACTAAGGCCACACAAGAAGGTCTTTGGAGCATGAGTACAAGTAAGGTGACAGTATCCTCAAGTGGCCTACCCTCATTAACACAGTAAAAATCACACCAAGTATCATGGCAACCCCTGGAAATTGCCTTACAAGGACAGAAAAGGGGAGGGTTCCCAGTTCTGGGAATTCTCCACCCCTTTCTAAGAAAAATCATGACTATTGCACCCCTACTTAACATAAAATTAAGGAATCAGCATAAAAGGGAAAATCTTGTTAAATTCAGGATCTCCTTCATTTGTGGGGCTGACCCATTACTTCTCCAGAATATACTATGCCTGCTTAATAAACTTTGGCACTTTGCCTTCTTACATCTGCTTGGTCTGCTCATTTGCTCCATCAACTCAGTATCGGTAATTATTCTTTTGGTATTGGGAACCAAGAACCAAGGAACACGGACATGACATCTGGTCCTCACACCTGACAAGAGTATGGTTCATACATTTAAGGAAAGAAGCCATCTCCATAACACGAAAGTGCAAGGAGAAGCAGAAAGTGTTGATGTGGAAGCTACAGCAAGTTATCCAGAAGACCTAGCTAAGATCATTGATGAAGCCAGCTACACTAAACAATAGACTTTCAATGTAGATGAAACAACCTTCTATTGGAAGAAGATATCATCTAGGATCTTCATAGCTAGAGAGAAGATGTCAATGTTTGGCTTAAAACTTAGAAAAACAGGTTGACTTTTTTGTTAGGGGCCGATGAATCTAATGACTTTAAGTTGAAGCCAATGCTCATTTACCATTCCAAAAATCCTAGGGCTCTGAAGAATTATGTAAAATATCCTCTGTGCTTTATAAATGGAATAGCAAAGCCTGGGTGATAGCACATTTGTTTACAGAGTGGTTTACTGAATATTTGAAGGCCACTTTTGATATCTGCTGCTCAGAAGAATAATTCCTTTCAAAATATTACTGCTCATTGACAATGCACCTGGTCACCCAAGAGCTCTAATGGAGATGTATAAGGAGATTAATGCTGCCTTTATTGTCTGCTAACCACAACATCTATTCTGCAGCTCATGGATCAAGGAGTCATTTCAACTTTCAAGTCTTGTTATTTAAGAAATACATTTTGCATGTCTATACCTGCCATAAATAGTAACTTGTCTGATAATCTGGGCAAGGTAAATTGAAAACTTCCTGGAAAAAATTTATCCTTCTTGATGTCATTAGAAACATTCATGATTCATGGAAGGAGGTAAAAATATCAACATTAACAGAAGTTTGGTAGAAGTTGATTTTAACTTTCATGGATAACTTTGAGGGGTTCAAGACTTCAGTGGAGGAAGTAACTGTAGATGTGGTGGAAATAGCAAGATAACTATAATTAAAGTGGAATCTGAGGATTTGACTAAATTACAGAAATCTTATGATGAAACTTAAATGAATGAGGAGTTGCTTCTTAAGGATAAACAAAGAAAGTGGTATCTTGAGATTAAATCTACTCCTGGTGAAGATGTTGTTAGCGCTGTTGAAATGACAAAAAGGATTTAGAATATTCCCTAAACTTAGTTGATAAAGCAGTGGCAGGGTTTGAGAGGATTGACTCCAATTTTGAAAGAAGTTTTACTCTGGACAAAATGCTATCAAACAACATTGTATAATACAGAGAAACCTATAGGCCATCTGTATGTCTTCTTTGGAAAAATGTCTGTTAATGTCCTTTGCCGACTTTTTAATGGAGTTATTTGGTTTTTTTCTTTTGAGTTGCTTGACTTCATTATAGATTCTGGATATTAGTCCTTTTTTGATTCATAGTTTTGAATATTTTCTTGATTTCTCTTGGTTGTCTATTTACCCTTCTGATTATTTCTTTTGCTGTGCAGAAGTTTTTTAGTTTAATTAAGTCCCATTTGTCTATTTTTGTTTTTTGTTGCATTTGTTTTTGAGGTCTTAGTCATAATTTTTTTTGCCTATGCTAATGTCCAGAAGAGTTTTTTCTAGTTTTCTTCTAGAATTTTTATAGTTTCTGGTCTTACATTTAAGTCTTGAATCCATCTTGAGGTAATTTTTTATAAATGGTGAGAGATATGGGTCCAGTTTCATTCTTCTACATATGGCTATTCAATTTTCCGAGTACCATTTATTGAATAGGGTGTCCTTTCTCCAGTATGTTTTTGTCTACTTTGTCAAAGACCAGTTGGTTTTAGGCATTATTTCTGGCTTTATTTCTGAGTTCTTTATTGTGTTCTATTGATCTATGTGTCTATTTTCATATTAGTACCATGTTGTTGGTTACTGTAACCTTGGTAATACAATTTGAAGTCAGGTAATGTGCTGTCCCCAGTTTTATTTATTTATTCATTTTTGCTTAGGATTGCTTTGGCTATTTGGGCCTTTTTTGGTTCCATGTAAATTTTAGGAATTTTTTTTTCCCACTTCTGTGAAAAATGATGTTGGTAGTTTAATGGGAATTGCACTGAATCTGTAGATTGCTTTGGGTAATATGGTCATTTTAATGACATCTTCCAATCCATGAACATAAGATTTTTTTTCCATTTTTTTTAATGTCATCTATGATTTCTTTCATCAGTGTTTTGTAGTTTTCCTTGTAGAGATGTTTTCCTCCTTGGTTGAATGTATTCCTATGTAGTTTTTTTTCCAGCTATTGTAAATGAGATTGAGTTCTTAATTTGGTCTCAGCTTGGCTGTTACTGACATATAGAAATACTATTGATTTTTCTACACTGATTTTGTATACTGAGACTTTACTGAATTCATTTGTCAAATCTAGGAGTACTTTAGAGGTTTCTTTGGGGTTTTCTAGGTATAAGATCATATCATCATTTTTTTTAGATGTAATGCTATTGTATCATTAACAGACCACAATATAGTGTAAATATAACTTTTATATGCACTGAGAAATGAAAAAATTTGTGTGACTCACTTTATTGCGATATTTGCTTTATTGTGGTGATCTGGAACCAAATCCATAATACTTTTGACATATGACTATACTTTTTTACTTAGCATATTCAAGTTCTTTCTTTATTTTAGAAAGATTGTTCTATATCTTTGAATATTTTTAATAAAAGTATTTTATTAGATTTAGTAGGACCAGTGAATATCAACATTTCTTTTGCTGACAAATGGTAAAGCAAGAAGGAAATAAACTTCAAGAGACAGATAAATGGAGCTTAAAATGTCTTCTTTCTTATTGTAAAGCTAGAAAATATGGCTTTAGAGCTGATGCCAGGTGGATTTATGATATTCTTCCTGAATTAGACAGATTTACTTGTTGCATCTCATGCCCCTCAGCCTGCCTCTCTTGTTCTGAGATGGTGGGCAGGCTGTACCTCTCTATAAGCCAGCAGGTCAGAACCTAGAGTCAAGTGGCACTGATCTACCCATTTCCAGTCCTTTTACAAATTCCTCTTTCAGATAAATCACTCTGTCCTGGAGAAGACTCAGCAAAAGGACTAGGTGAAGAAGAAGTTGTTGTTTTATATTTTTTTCCTCTTAGAGTGTTGAGTCAAGCTTCTTGTCAATAGAAAGACAAGACAAGGGGAATGGGGGTTACTCCAACATATTTTAGGGAGTTACCTGCTTCAGACATCAATTATGTTTGGCTATCTTTACCTAGATTCTGCCATGTTTAGTTTCTTTCTGCTTGCTTTAATCTGTCTTTTTCATGTGCATTTACAATGACTGTCTTTATCTTTTTCCATGTCAATAATTCAGTCTGTAGCCATGTATATTATATTTCCTGTTTTTCTTTTTAAATTCATCCACTACATCTTTGATAATATTGTTTAGATACTCAAATTGTTTTGTTAAATCTGCAATCCTCTCATGCTATTCTTTTTAGAAAATTTATATTTGAACACTTTTGTTAATTAATGTTTTAAATAATTTGAAGCACTTGGGGGGAATTTTTTTCCTTGGGGTACATATTTTTTCTTGTTTTCTTGTTTTTCCCCTTCCTCTCTCCTTTCTTTCTTTCTTTCTTCCTTCCTTCCTTCCTTTCTGTAGCTTGCATGCTTGCCATCTCATTCCTTCTTCTATCTTGCTCATGCTTAGGTGGCTCTGCCTAGAAATTTTAGCTGCTTTGATAGAGTGTGGGATAATTCTTCTGTTTCCACCATACCTTTGGCATATTTACTTCCTCTACTGTTCCATGGTCTGGATGCTGGCTATTTTATGACCCATCTACTTTTTCATAGCACCAAAGGATAGTGGTGGTCAGGAGGGACAGCTCAGATAAGAGTGTTTGCTGCTATTATTGGAACATTTGAGCTATGCCGTCACTTCTGAATTTGTGTAAACCAGTGAAGCCACTCCAAAATCCACTCTACCTAGTTAGAAATTGTATTCCATTCCTGGGGGAGAATGTCTTTGCATCTTAGGTGAGGTCCCCAAGTTGGTGTGTGTAGCTCTGGATTTTGTCCCTTGGCAATTTTTTACCAATTTCTCTCTAGAAATCCTGTGTGGTATTTCTGAATCATAAGAGGGGAAAAACAATATTGCCACCCTCTTGCATTTATTTCCTTTTAGATGTGGGATGCGGTAAGCAGAATGTTCACTCCCCACACTCCTCCCTATGCCCTAATCCCTGGAACCTGTGAATGTGTTACGTTACATGGCAAAGGGGACTTTGCAGATGTAATTAAAGTTACTGACCATAAAATCGGGAGATTATCCTGGATTGTTTAAGTGGGCCCAATCTAATTATATACATTCTTAAAAACAGAGCGCTTTCTCCAGGTGGAGGCAGAAGAGAAGTTAGAGAAATTTAAAGCGTAAGAAGGATCTAATGGGAAATTACAGCTTTGAAGATGGAGGGAGCAACATGATGTGAAATTCAGCCAGCCTTAAGGGACTGAGAGAGGCTCCTGGCTGACAGCTTGCAAGGAAACAGCATTCTGAGCCTTGTACCCAACAACCTGAATGGGTTCTCCCTCAGATCTTCCAGAGAAGAGTCCAGTTTGCCAACGACTTGATTTCAGCCAGTGAAACCTGGACTGGAGGAACCAACTGAGCTCACCGGACTTCTCACTTACAGAGCCGTGAGAAAATTAACGGGTGTTGTTTTAAGCTGCTAAATTTGTGGTAATTTGTTATGGCAACAATAGAAAACTAAAACATGGAGGTATTAGAAACGTCATGATTTTGATGACTAGTCTGTGATTTGAATATGAAGAGTTACCGTGTTACCTTCTGCTTCAGATTCCTCTTCCCCTTCTTCTTGGCTATCTTTATTGGGGAAATAAATATATTTAGCATCTGCTCTTTTTTGGAGTTCTAGTGGGGAACTTATTTTCTTATTTTTGAAGGATATGTGCTTTCTTTCATGGGGTATTGGAAGGCAGAGAATCAGTAGTATAGTTTCTTTCAGCCATCTGAATGTAGAAATCTTTTACTCATTGAATCTTCAGAAAAGAGAGTGAAAGCATTCCATGAATCCAGACTGAAAACACATTAGTAAAAATAAAGGCCACTTAAAAATAAAATAAATTATATAAATTATATGTGTGTATGTGATGATTATTTTTATATGTCACCTTGACTAGACCATGGCATGGCCAGATATTTGGAAAAACATTATTTCTGGATGTGTCTATGAGGGTGTTTCTGGAAGAGATTAGCATATGAATTGGTAGATTGAGTAAAGAAGATTGTTCTCTCCCCAGTATGGGTGGGCTCATATTGAGGGCCTGAATAGGACAAAAAGTGGATGCAGGAAGGATTTGTCCCCTTCCTGCCTACCCATTTGAGCTGAGGCATCAGTGTTTGTCTGCCTTTGGACTGGGATTTACACCATTGGTGCTTCTGGCTCAAGGCCTTCAGACTTGAACTTGAACTACACCACTGGCTTTCCTGGGTCTCTAGCTTGCAGATGGCAAATCAAAGGACTTCTCAGCCTCCATAATTGTGTGAGACAATTCTTAGTATTTTATCTCTGTCTCTCTCTCTTTATCAGTCCTACTGGTTTTGTTTCTCTGAATAACCCTGGTTAATATAGTGTGTGTATACATTTCTATGCATGTACACATATGGCATGGTATACTTTCAGTTTACCCATATATTAAAGCTGAAAACATAAGTTAAAAAAGTATAAGAGCCAGCATCATTTTAACTTTTGAGGAGAAAATAAGTAGTAGCCCCAAACACTCATCTTTGTGACAGGGATGAAAACTGGAACATAAGAATGAATTTCTTAAAAAGGTCTAGATTTTATTGTTCTGGTCTTTCAAGTTTTTCATTTCACAAAAGATTTGCAGGGACACTCATCTTGTATCAGACACAGTACTAGATGTTTAGGAGCATTTGCAACAGCCCAGGAAAGCAGGTTTTGTCCAATTAAACCAGTAAACATGGATTTGTACTGATATGAATACAGAATGGCTCTGATGTGCTTCTGAACTGCTGGGCTATACCAGCATTCCCACTTTAGGGTATACTGGCAAGTACCCATTGCTAAACAAATGTCATAAAGTGGAGTATCCCAGCATCTATGGGAATGTGAAATAGGGGACTGAATCCAATAAGTAGCCAAATGAAGGTTTATTTGAGGACCCTGTAAAATAAATTGTGATTAGGAACTAATCAGGAGAAGAGCCTTGAAGACCCAGAAGATATAAAGAACATAGTATCGGGGAGTGACTGGTAGATGTTTTGTATGGTGGGAGGAATACAGTAGAGTGAGTTTGGGTTAATTGCTGGACAAAAGGTCAACAGCTATAAGGTAATAACAATTTGTTGTTCTTGATCAGCTGCCACAAGAACATGGGGAGTTGGGAAATAAGCCTGATTTTTATTTATTAGTTTAAAATGAATTTGTTAAATATTAAAAATAATTTTTTTCTTATTATTTAACACTTAGGCTTCACATTAGACATGGCTTGTTGGCAACACTCAATAGAGTGGGAAAGTCCACGGCAGATGGCTGCTAAGATGAGTCTCTAGATCACTTGTTATCGCTGTGTTGCATGGCTGACGAAGACTCTTATCTTTGGTGAAGTCCAGAACGTGGTTGCTGACTGCCCTGTATCCCTTTATTCGCTCATTTGTCCATTCTTTCCACAAACACTTATTGAGTGCCCTGTTTGTTCTTTTCCATATGTTCTCAATTCTTGGGCACTGATCTGTGTTAGTATTCTATTTCTGCTGACTCCAATTGCCACACACGTGGTGGCTTAAAACAACAGAAATTTATTTTCTTACAGTTCTGTAGGTGAGAAGGCTGACACAGGTATCACTGGTCTGAAATCAGGATGTGGGCATGGCTGCATTTTTTTTCTTGAGGTTCTAGGAGATAAGACCCTTGACTTTTCCGGCTTCTACAGGCTGTCCACATCCCTCGGCTCATGGGCCCCTTCCTCCAGCTTCAAAGCCAACAACATAGAATCTCTCTGACCCTGGCCCCTTGTCACTTTTCTTTCTCTGATTGCCTTCTTCTGTTTCTTTTTCTACTTTCAAGAATCCTTGTGATGACATCTGGTCCACCCAGTTAATCCAGGAAATCTCCTTATTTTAAGGCCAGCTGAATAGCAACCACAATTCCCTGTGCAACGTTAATTCCCTCTGCCGTGTAATGGAACATATTGACAGGTTTTAGGGAGTAGAGCATGGACATCTTTAGCAGGGCCATTATTCTGCTTACCACATGATCCCTTTGAATCTACGTCATGTTTTTTCTTATTGGGAGACATAAAACTTTGATTTCTTTCTTTTTTTTCTTCTAGGCAGTCATCTCTCTAGGGGAGCTGAGCTTTTGCCTGTGGCCTCCCAGCCCCCATCTCTGCTGCACCTCATGCACTCCCATACCTATCTGCTTAGCTTATTTCCAGGCCTGATATTTTCTGGTCTGCCTTCCCCATGGACTGTGATGAACTGCAGTTTTGAATTCAAGGCACATCTCATTCTTTGTCCCTGGGCAAGTCAACATATTAACTTCCTTCTAATGGGTTGAGAGTTATATGGTTAAACTGAAGAGAGTTAATCATAGTGAGTGGTTGTATTAAGCCCTTCTATGGTTTCCAGCAGTGGGAAGGGATAGACATGGCCCTTTTGCTTGGTGTTATGTAATAAAAGCCATTGTTCTTGCAATTTCAATGCTAGCCCATTCATTGCTTTATTTTCCAATTAACTTTACTACAGTCAGAACAATGTTAGAGATGGATGATGAGGAGTTATAGAGCCAGGGAGTGTGAGAAGCTGTGTGAGAGTTAGAAGATAATTTAAATTATCACTTTAAATTCTACAATGTGTACAAAGTACTTAGAGTAAAGAAGGTTATTTCTATTTGCACTTAGATGAAAGTTTGGAAAAGAAAAACAAATTTCTTTTAAGAGAAAATGCCAAAGAAGCCATTAGTCATGTGAAAACAGCAAAGAAACGGTTAGCTTACACTTACATACATAAAAAGTTAGGTAAAAATTTCACAAAATATTACAAAAACCTATTGAGTTCATAGCTGAAGGAGTATAGTGGTATAGGAATATTTTGTTGTAAAATTTAAGTATTTAATTCTATTAGAAATCTTGGATTTATTATAAATGGGAAAAATGCTCCAAGGGTGCACTCACTGATGATATCAACTTTCTGAAATGGCAAAATGAACTATTTAGTTCTATTCTATTTTAATGACAGATAATACCCATTTTCCTTTGCTATTTAATTCAACTTTTTACTTTAAGTTAAAACAATGTGTACTCCTGTAAGTTAAGTTTTTGTACTTTAAATTTGTTGTGGATACAAATTAAACACTTAGAAATGTTTAATTCTCATACTATGGCAAACCAACTTCAAGGTTGTCAAATATAAAATACCCTGATGAAAAGTAAAATGAGCAAAAATGATAAAATAATATGTGCTTTCATGGCTTTTGACAAATTTCCGTTTTTTAAAAACATGTAATGCAATTAGTAGGAGCAATGTACCTTCTGTAACAAGTGCTAGTTGAAAAAAGTAAACTGGTTTGCTTCATTGGTTACTCTCAGGTTGAATTATCTACCTCTAAGACTCCAAGGCCAGGTTTCATGGCCAGGAGGTGGGAAGGTATAAAGGTATAACGGACTGTCAGTTCATTTTGCCAGCAAACAGCGATTCAGAAAAGAGTTAAATTAAACCTTGAAAATAAAAATAAATGCGATACACGGCTCTCAGAGACCTACCCACTTGTCCTTGTCCCTCCAATAAACACATTCTGTTTGGTGGTGGTGGGGTAGTGTTTGATGTTAGTGAAAATTTGAAATCCTGAGATTTGGAGACAAGAGAATAGTTGAAACAATCTCTATTGATTTTGGTTTTCCTCCATAAGGATCAAAACTGAACTATAGATTTATGACGAGCTCTCTTAGGCATTCTGCTGAGTCTGTTTTTGCTTGGCTGGTTCAGTTCAGTGGACGGAATTGCACCGTGATCACACAATGCAGTTTGAGAACATTTGAATAAGGAGGTCACTTCAGCAATTCTTAGTGCTCGTAAAGTCCCAAACCAGCCATTTATACAGTAATTTGTTTATACTATTGACAACAAATTTAACTAGTAAATATTTACTTATCTAACAGATCTAATATGTTTCTTTATAAGTGTAGTATGTTAGAATAAGAAAGACTTTTATTTAGAAACTTCTCTACAGCATTTGAAACATGCTCAAAAGATGAGCCCAGGTGATACATTCAGAGGCTGCTGATGCTTAGAATAGCCACCGAAAGTATCACCTGGATTCATCTCATAGATCCTAGAGTTATCAGAAACCTGGGAGCAGAGAACAAATAAGATGATGTGAAATATAAAGAAATGTGAACAGAAAAGGCAGTCTATTATTTCTTAAAATATTGACAGGATCTATTTAAAGAGCTGATATTAAAGAAGGAAGAAGAGGGGATTTTTTTCTTTGGCTATGTTGCAGTAACGAGAAGAATCTAAAACACTTTCCTGTAATGTTTCAAGATTCATTGTCATATATTTGGCTTTAAAAAGAAACCAACATGTATTCTATGGTAGGGAATGGAAGGGTTGGTTGGGACTTTGAGACATGCTTCAGAGAACAATGTGGGTGGGGAATTTTTAAAATGAAGTATCTAACTTGCAAAGTATTCAGAAAATTTTTATCGAGACAGTCCCTTGATTTCAGTAATACATGGGATTTTACACTTTCTCTGAGCAATTCAAGTTTCTTTCTCAGAATCTTTTAACTGTTTAGCCTGAATTGAATATGTCATAAACTGAAAAATTAATGTGCTCAAATATAAAGTGATTCTTAAAAATACAGTAGAAAAATTATTTTAGTAATGAAAATTTTTAGTAAGATTTGAAAATTCTTATTCAATGTAGGACTCAAGACAAAGACTTGCTAGGTAGGCAAAATAGACTCCATTGTGTAATGTTTTACTCTTCCCTCTATACTTGTATTAAAGTTCTTATATAGCAGAAGATAGATAATCAGAGATCAAATTTTAAAATTAAGTAATCAAAATGCTTCTCTTTATGTAATTAAAAATTCAAGTATACAAATTTCATTTATTTTAGTAAATGAAGTAAATGAAGTAAATGTTTTAGAGAAAAACAAGGCACACAGTAATCATTGGTTAAGAAAAAATTGTTTACTGTTAATACAAAAATGAAAATTATAAAACTTAATGGATTTTATTCTGGGAAAGTGATCATAGCCTGCCAAATTAAATAATAGTATTATGTATAAATTCTCTTCTAATTAACATTTTAAAATGTACTTAGTGCAAACTAGAGCTTTGTTAGATAAAAACTTATGTTAGTTTACAAAATTTAGAGTTTAACTGAGATAATTGGACATCTGGATCATTTTATTTCCATATACCTTTCTTCCCAAAATTCCACTGAAAAGAAGATGCTTTTGTGAGTAGCAGGTAAATATAGTCTTAACTTAATTATTAACTTTAGAAAAGTTTATATGAATTTTACTCATAAATGGAGTTTTGAAAGTACATAATCTTACAACCTTTAGGCATAAGTCAACATGAAATTTTGAAAAATAAATAAATCCCGTTAAATGAATTGACTTTTTAAAAAATGGAAATAATCATGGTCATAAATATACTCCCCTCTCCACTTCAAAAAATTAAAAAAAAAATACCCTGTCTAGACAGAGTTGCTTATATAGTTACTATTTGATTTTATAATTCCTGGAATATAATATCAGTAACACCTACTATTTCCTGGGCAACCATTTTATGACAAACACTTTTTCAGGAACTTTCCATGGTTTCTCATTTATTTTTCAAAAAAGTAATTGAGTCATTATCCTCATATTCTAGATAGAGAAAATGAGGTCTCTGAGAGGTTAAGTGGCTTGTCCCAATCATATTGTAAGTGGCAGAGGCAGAATTGTAATATACATCTGCCTTTTTCTGAAGCCTCTGTTCTTTGCCTCAACCCCCAGCTGCCTTGCTCATGGCCAACACAACACTGGCTATAGACAGGGTGACCAACGGTTTCAGTTTTCCCAGGAAGGAGGGCTTCCTGGAATGTGGGACTTCTAGTGCTAAGCCTGAGAAAGTCTTGGGCAAACCCACTGAGTTGGTCACTTTATCTGTAGGTGTGATCTCTCAGCTACTAGATAGTCAGCAAGGTCGTGTTGCTCATTCAGAAGCCCCATATTCCTGAGACATTATCTACACAGGTGAGGCTCTAATCAGTAAGGTACAACTCAGAGAGCTACTTTCTGAGCTGTGCTGGCTGGCTCTCCACACAGGGAGGATTGAGCTTCCCTCAATTCTCATATATTAATCAATCCCAATCTTTTGCATAACTTCAGAACTCTTGAAAAAATGTTCAAAACATTTTATCACAGTCCAGGACTCCGATTAATTAAAGAGAATATTAATAAAAGATGTATTTGCATCCTCTAACACAAGCAGAATCAGGGTGTTCTCGGATTAAAATGCCTTCCTTATTAATATAGTGAGTCACTTAGCATTTCTTTTCTGTTCAATCTAACCCCTTATCTTGTGAGTATTCTCACATTTTTTTCATTGGAAATATATTTTTTTTCAGTAGGGTTTAAATTTCTTGATGGTGTAGTATGTGCCTTAAGGTCAGCCTAATAAGTAAGACCACAGACTGGAGACATACTGCTAATTTCCATTAATAGCTGTTGACCTTGATCAACGTTGCTTAACTTCCCTTTACCTGATTTCCTCATCTATAAAATAGGGATAAGTAATAGCTCTTACCACATGGGATTATTTGTGAGAATTAAGTGAATTAGTTTATGTAAAGCACTTATAATAATACCTGGCACAAAGGGAGGGCTATATAAATGCTAACTATATTATCATGTTCACTTTTACTGATTTTTTCTGATACTATGCTGTTCTTTGCACTGGGGGCATTCAGTGTTGCAGTTGGTGACTTGGCCTTAGTTGGGGAATATTTGGTATCTAGCATGTTTTCTGAAGGTTTTGTAGCTACTTTTTGGCTTTTGTGATGCAGAATTGGATGTCAAGGATGATGGCAGAAAGGACGATAGTCTTGCAGGTGGGTTGGGGGAAAAATTTTTCCTTCTTTTCTTAGGGAGTGTTTATAAAAGAGATATGAGAGCAGTGGTGGTATGTGAGGAAAGTAGATACGAGGTTCAAGAAAAGCAAGTGTGGGAAGTGCTGAGAGTTAGCTATTCGACACCCATCTAGCCCCTTCATCCCTTGCCTTTCTCTATGCGAGAGACTGGGAAACACAGTGCTCCATATCTCCAGCTCCCTTGCAGGTAGGAGTGGCCATGGGCATGACTCTGGACAGTAAGATATGGGCTGAAGTATTAATATATTGGGGGGTGGTTAAAATTGCATTTCTAGGTGAAGCCTTGCTAAGATAAAGCTCTTGGTCATTTTCCCTTTTATCCCTCTGGAACATAGAATGGATCATCTCGGAAACATGATGATGAAAGTCACTTGCCAAGGATGGCAAAACAGGGAGACAGAAGGAGGAGCACTCTTGTGGATTTCAGCTTTGAACATGATTGCCTACCTCTGGACATTGTGGAGGGAAAACAAAAGAAAAACCTTATGTATCATGTAGAGTCCTGGCAGACACAAGGGGTAAATCAAAAGGCTTTTAAAAATAATTTAATAAAGAGACTGCTTACTGAGGTATGAACAAGGATAAGGGACCGTATCAGAGTTCTCCAAAGAAACAGAACCAATCAGAGATTTTTTTTAAAAAGAGATTTATTAGAAGGAATTGCTCACATGATTATGGAGGCTGGCAAGTCCAAAATCGTCAGAGCTGAAGACAACTCTTCCTGGCTCTGTATTAGCCTGCTGGTCTTCAGACTAAAACTGGAACTGGACGTGCCAGCCTCCATAATCATAATCATCACACTTTAACAATTCAAACCACTCTGTAAACAGTCTCTTCTTTAAGTTATTTCAAAAAAGCCAGTGTAATGTAATTAAGCCACTCAATCAAATGTAATCCTAACCGATATAGTGGGTAACAAACTTGAGTTATTCTAGTTGCTGGATTTTAATTCCTTGATTGAAACTCTACTATGGATGATGGCTTTATATGTATTGCCCAATTAAGGCATATTATAGTGCAGTTTACTAGGAACATGTGGTTTAATTTATTGTTTACATATTAAATGGTTTCATATATTTCTCAATAGATTTTCTCATTGGGATGAAACAAATAACATGTATAAAAGTTGTATGTGATTTTTGAGAATTCATATTTCTGCATTCCTGCTAAAGGAATGTTGAACAAATATTTAAATAAAATTGATTTGAAGAGGAACAAAATTAGTAGCCTTGTTCTGATACTTAGTCTAAAGTTCTAGCTAAAGCCTACATTATATTTCTAACATCTGAAGAGATTGTTTGGTTTGCCAGTGGATGAAATATTGTCCAGCTATTTATGGTTCTTTGCTGAGGCTGACCAAGGCAGGGATTTGGTTCATTTTTGCAGGAGTCAGCACATGAGGCAGTATCTGGATCTTCTAGGACTTCAGCTGATTCCTGTGGGCTTTGCGGTTTGGCTTAGGATGCAGGGGGTGGCAGTACTGGTTATATCATACAGAACTACTGGGCTTGGGGATGCTGGCCGTTCCGCTCATGGAGAAGAGAGACTATGTTTTCTATGATACCACCAAGTAATTTTATCTGATGGGAGGGCAAATACATTAAATTAGCCATTAACTCACAATTTCTACTTGAAAGAAGACATGGCTAAGTGCTTATCTGGCTCTGCTATGACTAAATTTAAATATCTTAAAACATATGAGTGGGACAGTCAAGGATGCAAATAAGCTGAAGATCTGAATTGCACAGAGAAAATAACAACTGCACTGATCCAAACTTGGCAGCATTGCACACAGTTGTTAAGTAGAACTGACTCATAGCAGCTGTGGTCATTTGCAAGAAGCCAAAAGGATTGAATAGAGGGGTAGGAGACCCATAGTGTATGATGGTCACCTAAATTGAAATGGAATGGCCCTTTAAGTGCTTTAAACCTCTCTCAAATATATTAATCTGGTCCTTTGAGAGACCCATATGCTGACGAGCCCAGCTTTTGTTAACAGATTATGATACTGGCATGGGTTTAAATGCTGAAGTCTGGATTTTGTGTTAAGGGTGGTATAACGCTTGGGGATCCTTAGTTTTTACATGGATTGCAGTGAAGGGTTGGTGGGTAGTGTTCTTTGGAGAGAAATATGGAGCTGGACATGGAATTTTGGCTATTTTTAGTTACTACAAATGTGATGAGTCACTGGAGAATTTTTCTAAGTTGTATTTTCTTTTTTACTTTGTTGTATTTTTTAAAATTTGCTTTTGATTTATTAGCATGAAAATCTAGATTATTTTTGCACAGGTATGAAAAACATAATTTTTGTGCTAATTATTCAGAACTTTTGTTTGCCTTCCCTGCATAGTCCATGCAAGGCCTATGTATCTCATTATTTCATCTCCACACTAAGCTGGTAGACAGAAATAACTGAAAAGCAAAGTAAATTTTTGTAATCTCTTGAGAATACACAACAGAATATACCTCTAATGTCTAGTGAAATGTTTTAAAATCCTCTTTTCCATGTTTTGATTATCTATTACACAGCAAACCATCCCCAAATCAGTGAGTGATAACATCAATAACTGGCTGTTATCTCTTGCAATTCTGTGGGTTGGTGAGATTAACTGGGTGGTTCCATTCTGGTGCTGTTGGCTGGGGCTGTGGTTATTTGGATGCTCATTTGGGCTGGAACACCCAAGATGGCTTGTTCACATGGTTGGCAGTTGGTGCTGGCTGTCAATTGGGAGCTCAGCTGAAGTTGTCTATCAGAATGTCTCAATTTTCCTCACTGTGGCCACTCAACGAGGCTTGGGCTTCTCACAGCATGGCAGCTGGGTTCTAAGAGGGAGTGTTCCAAGTGTGTGGAAGAGGCAGCTTCAGATCTCTCTAGGCCCAGCCTTGGAAGTTGCACAGTATCACTTCTATCACATTCTAGTGGCCAAAGCAAGTCTCCCAGCTAGCCCAGATTCAAGGTATTATAGTCGAAGGAGCCTCTCTGCTATGGTCTGAATGTGTCCCTCCAAAATTCATGTCGGAATCTAAGACCCAATGTGATTGTATTAACAGGTAGGGCCTTTTGGAAAGTGATTAAGTCATGAGAAAAGAGCTTCATGGGATTAGTGCCTTTATAATAAAAGAGGTTGAAAGGAGAGCCCTGGCCCCTTTTCTACCTTCCACCATGTGCGGACACAGTATTTGTCCCTTGTGCCGTGTGAAATAAGGAACGGGTCCTCACCCACCATGGAATCTACTTGAGTCTTGGTCTTGGACTTTCTATCCTCTAGGACTGTGAGAAATAAATTTCTGTTGTTTTTAAACTACCCAGTCTAAGGTATTTTGTTATAGTAGCAGGAAAGGACTAAGATACTCTTCCTCTTGCCAGGTACAGTAGCAATGTTTATGGCCATCTTTAATACACTACAGCCTGTCTTTCTCAATATCTCATACACACAGCAGCTGCTCCCAAATCTCTCTCCTCTCTCATTTCTAACCCTGCACAGACTCCATCCCTCTCATTCTGCTTCTCAGGTTGTCTCTTTCATATCCTCATGCTTCTTTTCCAATCCACACATTTCATCCTTCTAGTATATCTCATAACTTTCCAGTGTAAATCCACCCAGGTAGCCTTTTAGGTATTTCTCCCTTACTCTTTACCTTGAACTCCATAATCAGCTGTGAATTTGTTAGGATTTTAGGTAGCATGGCACTCCTTGGTGGGAGCAAGCAGGAGGGAGAATGGATGTATTATTAATTTTATTCCTGTCCTATCTATGTGTGTGATGCACAGCATCATGGGAATTAAGTTGGGTTTCAATTGCATATACCAGTGGATTCTTAGAATGTGCCACAAGGTAGGGTTAGCAGACAACGTGATTGATTCAGGACTAAGTCCTGGAGATTGCCTGAGGCACATCATGCATCAGGATGGATGGGAGAGGCACTTTTGGGCATCATGTTATTTGGAAGAGCCATGTTGCTGGTCCTAGGGAAATCTTAAAACAGTTTAATTGTGAATTTGAGATTTCTTAGGAGTAGATTGCTTGCAACAGTTAGTTTCTGAAGACAGTGAACTTTAAGCAAATACACATTTCAGTAGGTCTGTCTCTAATATTATCCTTAGAACAAGAGTACCAATTGAAGCCCAAAATGGTATGTCTAAATATTTATAAATTATAACTCAAGCTAATAATGTGTTAAATAAAATTTGTTGTGTTCCCTTACCTTGACAAATATATCTTTACATTGACTTGGGATATAATCCCAATAAATAAATTTATAACTGTCAGACTTCTCAGAGTTCTGTGGTAAGATGTGGTAGCTCTGGGAAAGCTGGGCCTGGCCCCTGCCTGCTCCCATTTCTCTCCTCCACTAGCACCCTCTTGTGCTGAGAGGGGTCTCTTCTCACCACATGTGTGTGAACAGCTCAGGCCGCACTTCAGAGCTGTGTCCAGAGTTGCTCAATACAGCAGCCTCTTAGCCATTCCTCTGGGCTGGGTTGAGCAAGTGGCCAGGACCACCTGCTTGCCGGAGACACACCTGGTGAAGAGTTCCATTCTGGCTCTGAAAGTGGGTTCAGAGATGTCTGGATGGGGAAATCCAAGGTCCAGATACACATAGCTGGGTCTTCAAAGGAATGCACCGGTTCCACATAAACAAGTTTGGCTACATAAGTTTCTTGCATTGGGCAGAGGGGCATGGTAAGAAGAGGACTAGCATGAGTTCTCTAAAGCACAGAGCACACAGCTCTGGCCTCTTGTCCAGGTCAAGGGCAATACTTCCTTCAGCCATGGGTGTCTACAAGTTTAACTTGATTTTTTTTTCCCGCGGTTCAGTAGCCAGGGTTCTTTCCTGTACTTTTCGTCCCATTGCAGACAGTTCACAAAAGAGTGAGACTGTTGGGGGCCAGACTGCAGAGCAAAGGATAGAAGGTGCTGAGGTTTTTGTGAGAATGTGGAGAGTGGGGCCCAAGGCTGGCTTCCACCAGGAGGGTGTCGGGAGGCTGAGCCAGACGGGCTGCTTAAAGTCCTGGACTGTGCTATGTGAGATTGACAGCACTGGCTCTTGTCCAGTGAGCCTGCCTTAGGGCAGCTGGCCACACTGGGACTTGAAGGATTCAGATTTTTGGAACAGCCTAGTGATTAGAGAATACCCATGTTTAAGCTATCCATAAGAAATCCCAAATATTGAAGGACTTTAAAAAATGTGTTAAATAGTCTTTTCTACAGGAAGGAAAAAGTTCTGTGCTGGATGCCCTGAACTATCCTTGAATCTCAGCCTGATTCAGCTCTTTTGGAAAGGCTTTCTGTGCATGAGTAATCGCTCAGAGCTGGGGCTTTCGGAGTCATTGGCTAGTGCAGGTTTGCATCATCAGATACACCTTTTAAACCAATTTTCAAAGTGGTTTCCAATCATTTTTTTGTGATTTGATTATGGTGGGAGTTTACATTCTTTTCCTGTCCCATGATTGGTGTGAGTGCTTTAGGAAAAGTTGGTGCTGGTTCTATCTGAATGTCTGGATGGCTTTTTGGGAAGTATCCTTAAGTGCTAGGAAATGCCTGGAACACCCAGACTTAGAGTGGGTGTCAAACTCTAATGGATCCATGCTATAATCCATGCATGGCTGGCCAGATGCCTTTGGAAGAGAGGATCAGGGCTTAGAAACTCTGGGATTAATCACCACTTAATAATTTCCTCAAGTCAGACACTTACTTCTGCCTACTGATAACATGCCCACTGCCATTTTGCCATAAAGTACAAGCGCAGATTAAGTGAACCATTCTGATGACTGTAACACCTTACTACATGGGCACTGGTCTTCTGAACTGAGCTTGGAATATTGTTTTACTTATTACACTTCTGTGATGCCCACACATGGTGTAGTCAATAAAAATTGAGATTCTGCAACTCAGACTGGTCTGAGTTGTGATTCTAGAGCTACCATTGACATTCAGGTTTTGCATGTTGGTTCATAAGAATTAATGTTTTTTTTGAATTTGGGGAAATAAACTATAAGGCTGGAATGGTGATGGCAATGCAGCTCAGTGCAGATGTGTTCACGAGTGTGTACATGTGTGTGTGCCATGTGGTTGCTACTGAAATCCATAAGGGAAATTGAGAAAGGGAAGGACTATTTCCTAGGGTTACAGAGTGTTGGGAAATATATTAATAGTTTTTCAACATAGGGCAGGACGGGTTGCACATAGCAACTTCCTGGCCATTCCTGGGGGAAATTAAAATCCAATAGAAAAATCATAACATATTCCTTCTTTTAGTTCTCCATTTTCCCCTTTATTTGGACATGAAAGAATGGAAAAGAGAGAATTATTTTTTATTTTACAATTTACAACTTCTAAACAATCACGGTATAGTAGACGATCACATATGTGTTGTGATTGAGAGTGGCAATATTTTTCTGATTGAAAATATCTCCCAGATGGCTGGAAGTTTACACCGCTGTGTTACTTCATGAGACTATAAAACAGATTTCAGAAAGCTCAGGTAAAATCAGAAATGTTATCTGAGAAAAATTCACTCATTATTGTCTATTAGAAAGGATTACATTTTTTCTCATTAAGTGGAATAAAATACAGCGCAACTAAATTTTGTAAAGATTCCAGGAGAGGATCTGGGATAGGGAGAAGATTCTCTGAGTGGGACATTTTTCAGGGAGAGCTCTGAATTACCAGGGGCCAGGAGGTGTGCACTGGGACATGTAGAGAGTGAGGTAGAATCACTTTAAAGACAATTGAGGAAGGATTGAACAAAATTTTGACTTTATAATTCAAGAGTAAACCTTGAATATTTACTTATCATATTTTACAAACAGCTATTAATGCCTTCTATAAACTAACCATTCCAAATCTTTTACAAATATTAACTGCTTAAAATCTCAAATTAGGAGGTTGGTACTATTATTATTATCCTTGTGCCAGTGTGAAGACTGAGGAAGGAAGGGGGTATTTTCCCAGGTGATATAAGTAGCCAGGTGATTTAAGTAGACTTAAATCTAGATTCTCTGCCTCTGAGTCAGCAGTCTTAGCACTACTCATAATGCTTGCCATGCATACACAATATGAAATTGTAACCAATGTCAGGGGTCAGGAATAAGCACAATTGTGCTTACTCTTTTACCTTAATTTTTTTCTCTTAAAAAACCTGATGATGATGACCTAGATGTGTACCTTGGCTGTTTTAAATTTGTCTGTGAACATTTTGACCAATATCTTATCACCATCCTTACCTGCTGGGATGACAGTCTTCTCTAGTGCGACATTCATTTATTCTTTCCTGCACAGAACATGACATGCTGCTCTTAAATTTAGTTTCTAGTAGATGAAGATGAACGGGCTTGTAGACTATTTTGCAATGCTTCAGTTTATAGAAGATGTATGTTTCCAGACAAGATAAGTCAGAAACTATAATTTAGTAAAGATATATTGAGCACTTACTATGTTAGGCATAATGTTAATTACTTTACAAGGATTTGCTCATTTAATCCTTGCCACAAACTCATGAAGTATAATAGCTACTATTGTTGCCTTCGTTTTGCAAATAAAGATTCAAGAGGTGAAAACAAAAGATGAAAAAAAATAGCAAAAATAAAACAACAACACCTAGAAATGAGCAGAACCAAGATTTAAACCAGCACTCTGACTCCAAAGTACAGCATTAGTCTGTCCGCATTAGAATTCGGGATTTGTCTTCATTACTGTAGATTAAGTGAGTTAGCATATACAAATTACATGGATAAACGTCACCTGGCAAAAAAGTAAGAATATAATAAAGATTCACTGTTAGTTTTTTCAGTATGTTTCCAATTTTTATGACTTGTTTTTTATTTATTGTATTAAACTTTTAAATTAAAGTCTAAAATACGTAAAGAAAATGCACATATCCTAAAGTGTGGAACTCACTGAGTTTCAACAAACTGAACACTTACGTCATCAGCACTCAGATTAAGAATGGAACGTGGCCAGTACCTAGAGACCTTCTTCGCCCCTTCCACGCACTATCCCCAATGGGGTGACCACGATCCTTACTTCCAACAGCATTGATTTGCTTTCGCTTGATTTATACTTTATAGAAAGGAAAGCATAGAGTTTATTCTTTTGTGTCAGCCTTCTTTCACTCAAATTGTGTTTGTGAGATTCACTTTGTTGCATGTACTTAATTAAGCTTGTTTCTTCTTATTGTATTGCGTTGTGTAAATATACCACAATCTAATAATACTTATCCATTCTACTGTTGACAGCCATTTGGGTAGTTTCCAGTTTGGGGCACTTATGAATAGTGCAGCCTTGAATGTCCTAGTACATGTCTTTGGTGAGCACATATTAGTCATTTTTACTAACCGCTATGTGTACTAGAGACAATGGAACATGATGGTTTAGTCATAAGGGAGTCAAAAAAGAACATCCTGAGTTATTAGCATGTACTAAAAATGAATGTCAAGAGTGAGAAATTGTGACAAAACAGAAGAAAAAATAGTTTTAAGATTTATTACACACCAGGGTCAATATAGTCAATAACAATGTATTATATATTTTAAAATGACTAAGAGCAAATTTAAAATGTCTCACCATAAAAAATGATAGGTAAGCAAGGTAATGGATATGGTAACTAGCTTGATTTAATTATGCTACATTGTATACTTGTATCAAAATATCACATTGTGCCCCATAAATGTACACAACTATGATTTAATTGTAAAGAAAGAAAATATAACATTAGATTTAAAAAAATTCAACTTCAGTAGAGCTAGACATCAGTTCTCTGGTTCATTCTATGATGTATGAATCTGTACCTTCAAAGTATAAGACACACTCTCTAACTCACAAATAAAAAGAAGGACCAGGCCAGGCGTGGTGGCTCATGCCTATCCTCCCAGAACTTTGGAAAGCTGAGGTGGGAGAATCGCTTGGGGCCAGGAGTTTGAGACCAGCCTGGGAAACATAGCAAGAACCTTTCCTCTATAAAAATAAAATAAAAACATTAGCTGAGCATGGTGATGCACATCTGTAGTTTTAGCTACTCAGGAGGCTGAGACAGAAGGATCACATGAAGCCCAAGAGTTTGGGGCTGCAGTGAGCTGTGATCAGTCCGCTGCGCTCCAGCCTGGGCAATAGAGGGAAAGCCTGTCTCTAAAAAAAAGAACATTAAAGGCTCTGACAATTCCTGCAATAAAGAACTCTATCTGGTTTTATTTAACCAGTCTCTCAAACTTAGACCTTGGATCACTTTTCTCAAGTCATAACATAACACTTATAATAATAATGATAAAAACTCCAATGGGCACCTCAGAACCTCATCTAGCTCGGTCACTATTATGCTCCCAATGTCTACAACTGGCTTATAGCCAATGGTCAAATACTTTTTTCTCGCATTAGATCCTCGGAAAGACCCTATGACGTAAGTAGTCATGCAATTTCCTTGTCACGAATGGGGCTCAGAGAAGGCAAGCAGCTTGCCCAAGGCCACACAGCTAAGTGGGCAGGGGGCTGGAATTGGAGCTGGGGGGTACCCACAGCCTTTTTGACACCCTGCCTGTCTCCTGAAGGTGCCCCCTGCCCCCAGCCTCACCTGGTGGTGGCGGATGTGGGCCCCCCCACCGCGGGCTGCTCTGTGACCTCCTTGCCTGCGGACAATTCAGGCTGTTTCCCAGAGAGCGCAGCTGTAACTTGAGTCTCAATCCGGCTGGGAGTGACGGGGCAGGTGGGCAGGTGACAGCCAGGGCAGGGAGATTTGCCCGGACACTGGTCCGCAGCAGCCTGGCAAGCCACACGTGTGGCCCCAAAGGGGACGAGGGGCTTCAGGGATCTGTCCCGGAGTCCGGGCTGCCTCTCCCCCATGGGCAGCAAGCAGACTGTCTTCACTCACGAGCAGCTGGAGGCGTATCAGGTGGGGGGGACAGGAGGGGCCCTCGGTGGGTTTGACAGCTTTGGTTCCCGGGTCTGAGAAGTGGGAACCGGGAGCAGCGCCCGCTGGGGTTCCCGGTGTGGCCGTGTGTGTGGTGGCATCAGGATATCTGTGCGGGTGTGGGGTGGCGGGACGGGGTCGGGGACAGCAGCCCCAGAGGCAGGGTCTGGGTCAAGCCGTCTCTGTCTCCCCACAGGACTGCACGTTCTTCACAAGGAAGGAGATCATGAGGTCAGTCCGGGGAGGAGGGCGGGGAAGGCCTGGAAACAGCTTTCTCTTCATGCTGCAAGATATCTGCAATTTGATGGGACTTCAAAATGCCAAGCACCGGGGGCGGGGGTGCGTTGCAGGCAGGCTGTTGTCACCGTCTCTAGGCTGATGAGCTTGGCTTTTCTCCAAGGGTGGCAGGGAGCCATGGAGGGTGTGTGACCAGGGGAGAGACCAGCTCACGTTAGAAAGATCCCCCTGACACCCGTGTGCAGAGGCCGGGACTGGAGGCCGGGAGCCCAAGTGCAGAGTTCAGAGCCGGCTCTGGGCTGTGGGGTCGAAACCCAGGAGATGGTGTGGGGCAGGGAGGTGGCCCGAGACTGCTGCAGGTCCCTGGAGTGAGCCCAGCAAGATGGGCACAGATGAGTGTCCCACGTCATCCCTGGCCCATGGGGCCATTGTCCAGAGGCCCCGACCCATGAACTTGGAGCTGGGAAACCGAAGCTGGCTGGGGTTCCGCTGCAGAGTGACCGAGGCAGAGGCCCCCGTTGTGTGGTCACGAGATATCCATTATTGATGGGCACAACTTTCACCACTGAGCCCCATTGTCTGCGTGCGGACAGTGTGCGGGGTCACCTTGGCCATCACGATCGGATTACGGATGGGGAAACTGAGGCTCAGACAAGGGCTGGGCTGACCCCAAGCCAGCGGGCAGGTTCGAGGAGTTTGAAGGCTGACACTTCGTCTGTCCCAAGCTTTGCGCTTGTCGGATAGAATAACTGAGGCTCAGAGCGGGAGAGGTACTTGCTCAAGGCCACACGGAAACCTAGACCCAGGGTGCTCGCTGAGGGGACCCAGATAGGGAACTGGGTGGTCAGGACTAGATCCACCCCACAAACCATCTAGATCCTAGTCAACGTATGACCTAGGGGCTCCTGTCTCCCTCAGAGACAGTCCTTAGTAGCTTGGAGACCTCACCAAAAACAGTCTCCACAAGGCTGCTACTCAGCATGCCCCAGTGAAGGTACGGCATCACCAGGTGAGGGCATCTAAGCAGAGAACTGGCCTTATAATCTAGGTACTGTGTGTGGAATTCAGTGCTTTACACAATGTCTTTCATTTGTTCTTTCAAAAAACCCTGAATATTAGCTGTTTGTCCCTGCTCTGTCCCCATTGAAGAACCTGCCTTCCCTTGTAAAGGGAGGAAAGGAGGATTTGAGAGGAAAGGAGGGTTTGAGAATGGAGGGATCTTTAGAGCCAGGGTCTTGTCGAGATGTGATGATGTCCAGATATTGAAGGGTTATCTAGGATTCTCTGAATGCTTGCTGTGAAATGATGAGACTATAAGCATCCTCCCTTCTCCAAACTCTATCTGCCTGGTAAGCTCCTATTCATACTTCAAAGCCCAGGATCATTGCCCCCTCCTCCAGGAAGCTCTTCCTCCCTAGCTTGCTTTCCCCAGTTAGTCTCCCCTAGCCTTGGGGCCCTCTTTCAACCCTGGCCCTGTCCCCAGTGGGGTAGATGTGCCTGTGTCTGGCCCAGGGCTGATGACCCTTGGGGATCTAGCACCCTCCGGTGTGAACTGAGCAGGTGTGAATGTGAGAGAGGAGGGACAAGTCTCTTGTCCCCTCCCTGCTCCCAGCCTTCCCCAGCTTTTCCCTCCCCACATCAGGCTCTTCTATCGCTACCAGGACCTGGCCCCTCAGCTCGTTCCACTGGACTATACCAGCTGCCCCGATGTGAAGGTGCCCTACGAGCTCATAGGCAGCATGCCTGAGCTGAAGGTATGCCTGGGGCATGGGGCCGGCAGGGGGAAATAGTAGAGATGTTCCCTCCTTGCATTCTTATGAGGTGGGTGCTTCAATTTTCCCTATTTTACAGATAAGAAAACAGCCTCCCTGAGGCTCAGGGAGGTTAAGACACTTGCTGGTGGTCACACAGATACAATGTGTCTGAGACAGGATTGAAACTCAGGGTTGTGGGGAGGCTGAAATGAGATGATGCAGGCAATGGGCTCAAGACAGGGTGTGTAGCATGCCAAGTACTCAGGCAACGTTAGCTTTCTTTTTTTTTTTCATAATAGAAGGTGCTAAATACAGATTCTTCTCAGCCAGATGTTTGATGCATGGTTTGTGCCTCTGAAGGGAACTTGGGGGGTGAGTGACTGTGAGTAGGGACCATTTCATCGCAAATGACAGAAACCTTATTTAAGAGGGACAGAAGGGATTGGATCACCTGAACAAAAAACCCAGGGGCAGGAGCTAGCGTCGGGTGCAGCTGGAACAAGGACCTTTGATGACGTGCTTAGGAATCTCCCTTCACCTCTCGGCTCCTCCCAGGAAGAGTTTTCAGTGTTGGGCAGCCTCTCCTCTGGAGGCTGTGAAGGAACCTTCAGCTGTCTAGCTTTAGCTTCTGTCAGCCCTGCCACCAGCAGAAAGCAAGTCCCTCCCTCCCAGTTTTTCAGAAAACATCTCAGGGCAGCCTCTGATTGGCCACTTTGAGTCACATGCCCATCCCAGAGCCAATCACACTTGCCAGGTGAATGGAAATCTCTGATTGGCCTCACCTGGGTCACGTGGCTATACTCCTGGAGCCGGAAGTGAGGTCGGCATCACTCAGACCACAGGCATCGGGGGGTGGAGCTGCCCAGAGTCCTGTCTAGGGTCTGTGGGAGGGAGAGGGTCTTGCTGGAGAGTATGGGGACCTTCCCGGGAAGGTGGGTGCTGAGAGTGAGACCACGTGGGCCCCCAGAGACCCTGGTCAGAGGGTGGCCTCCCTATTTCTTTTCTGTCCCCAGGACAACCCCTTCCGCCAGAGGATCGCCCAGGTCTTCTCGGAGGACGGGGATGGCCACATGACTCTGGACAACTTCCTAGACATGTTTTCCGTGATGAGTGAGATGGCGCCCCGTGACCTCAAAGCCTACTACGCTTTTAAAATCTATGGTGTGTGCACGGCCCTGGGTGGGGTGGGGTGTGAGAAGCAGGTGGGGCCCCCACCACAAATGTCTCCCCAAGAGCTTTGAGGCCCGAGTAACCCTGTCCTCTACGCCACCCTGGCACCTCCCCTCCTTGCCCCCTAGCTTACTCCATTCCAGCCACACTGGCCTTGCTGAACACACCAAACTCTTTCTGTCTTCGGGCCTTTGCCTGTGCTATGCTCTCTGCACGGAGCACCGTGCCCTCAGCTCCTTCTTATCCTTGAGGTCGAGGTCGAAAGTAGGACCTGCTCCCAGTCACTCCCATCCCACCATCCTATTTCTCTCCTAGAACTGGCCAATGTTGCTTAATTTCTTATTCATTGCCCTGTTCACTCCTCACTGACGTTCCCTCTGAGGAGAGAGACCCACAGGTAGCAACAGTATCTATTTTGTTCACCATCTGTCTCCTGTGCCTGGCACATAGTAGGTGCTCAGTGAATATTTGTTGAATGAATAAATGAAAGAAAAGCAGTTATCTCAGTGCCTGGCACCTAGTAGGCACTCAAGAAATATTTGCTCAGTGAGTGAATGAATGAAAATCAGTTATCCTGGGGCCCAAAACACATAGTAGGTGCTCAATAAATACTTTGTTGTGTGAGTAAATGAAGAAACTCCCAGCAGGTCCCTGCCCAGTTGCAAGACAAGATCCAGACTTTACCCCAGGCTCCTGGGTGCCCTCCCAGTGCCTCAGTTTCCTCCTCTGGAACATGGGGACAAGAAGTGCCCACAGACAGCCCAGCTTGCCTGCCAGCCGCCGTCTCTGCCCCTCCTTCCTGCTCCACAGACTTCAACAATGACGACTACATCTGCGCGTGGGACCTGGAGCAGACGGTGACCAAGCTGACCCGGGGGGAGCTGAGCGCTGAGGAGGTGACCCTGGTGTGTGAGAAGGTGCTGGACGAGGCTGACGGGGACCATGACGGCCGGCTGTCCTTGGAGGACTTCCAGAACATGATCCTCCGGGCACCCGACTTCCTCAGGTGACACTTCCCACCAGCCTGCACAAGCCATTTCCACATCTCAAAGGGGCTCTTTTTTTTTTTTGAGACAGAGTCTCACTCTGCTGCCCGGGCTAGAGTGCCGTGGCGTCAGCCTAGCTCACAGCAACCTCAAACTCCTGGGCTCAAGTGATCCTCCTGCCTCAGCCTCCTGGAGTAGCTGGGACTACAGGCCTGCGCCACCATGCCCGGCTAATTTTTTCTATATATTTTTAGTTGGCCAATTCATTTCTTTCTATTTATAGTAGAGACGAGGTCTTGCTCTTGCTCAGGCTGGTTTCGAACTCCTGACCTTGAGCGATCCTCCTGCCTCGGCCTCCCAGAGTGCTAGGATTACAGGCATGAGCCACCGCGCCCGGCCTCAAAGGGGCTCTTGCAGGGACAGTTCACAGACTCCGCACACGAAAATTCCTCTGTTCCTTCCTTTGTGACCTTGGGGGACTTTCTCAGTCTCCCTGGTTTCAGTCCCTGACTGCAAAGTGGGGAAAATGAGGGACCCCGTGGGCACCTCTTGGGGGTGGGGTTGCAGCTCTTCTGCCAAGCAGAGCCCGGCTGGAATTCAGCCCTCATTGCCTGAACGATTTTTTTTTTTTTTTTGCAGTGAACAGACTATGCAACTGTCCTTGGCAGCCTTGGGGGAAGAAAATCAGAGCCCCCACTGCGGGGCTGATATCGAAGTTTAAATGAGTTAATACAGGGGCTGGCAGAGCACAGCCAGCAGCCCACACCTCAGCCCCAAAGCCTGTTTTTGTACCTCTTGTGAGCTAAGAATGGTTTCTACATTTTTCAAATGGTTGGGAAAAAAATCAAAGAGTAATAATATTCCGTGACACGTGAAAATGACACAAAATTTAAATTTCCGTGTCTATGAATGAAGTATTACCGGCGCCCGGCCACACCTGTTTGTGCACATAACTGTCTGTGGCCGCCTTCACGCCGAGACGGCGGGGTCGCGTCCTGACGCACAGCTGCAAACATCAACTCTTTGGCCCTTTATAGAGAAAAGTCTGTCCGCCTCTGCATTCACACATGGAGAGAATTTACGGCGGCATCCGGCACACAGCGGGTGTTTAATAAGCGTGTGCTGTCGCTATTGCTGCTGTTGCTTCTTTTAATGTTTTATTTTTTTTAAGTGACAAACAATAATTGTATACATTCATAGTGATGTTTTGACACATGTAACGTGTGGTACCAGGTCAGGATCACCCTCACATCCTCCGTCTCAAACGTTTATCACGTCTCTGTGCCAGGAACGCGCCGTATCCTCCCTCCAGCTGTTTGAAACTGCTACTGTGCATTCCTGTTAACCGTAGTCACCTTGCAGTGGCATAGGACATTTGAATTTATTCCCCCTATCTGGCTGTAATTTTGTGTCCTTTAAAAAAATCTCTTCCTGGTGGGGCATGGGGAATCACACCTGTCATCCCAGCTCTTTGGGAGGCCAAGGCAGGAGGATCACTTGAAGCCAGGTGTTTGAGACCAGCCTGGACAACATAGTAAAAAAAAATTTAAAAATTAGCCGGGAGTGGTGGTACACGCCTGTCGCCCCAGCTACTCAGGAGGCTGAGGTAGGAGGATCACTTGAGCCCAGGAGTTGGAGGTTGCAGTGAGCTGTGATAATGCCACTGCACTCCAGCCTGGAGGACAGAGCAAGACCTTTGTCTCAAAAAAAAAAAAAAAAGCTCTCCCCATCCCTCCCTTCCCCTGTTGTTGCTGTTATTATTAGTGGTGTCCTTTTGTGCACGGAGGGGCCTTCTACCCCAGATAGGCAAGACAGGGACATGACTGATGAAAGCAGGATGGATTCCCCACCATTGACTGAGCACTTCCTGTGGGTTCTGCCATGAGCATTCGCCCCCTTAGCCCTCGTTACAGGCCTAGGAAGGAGGAACAGCTATTGTTCCCATTTTACGGAGGAGTAGACTGAGGCCCAGAGAGGGGCAGCTACCAGCTCAGCGTCCCACAGCAGGTCCCAGGTGGGGCTGGGTTGTAAACTCTGAGACCCCACGGCCCAGGGCTGCGTGTGGGGGTCCCTCTCCCCACGTGGCTTCCTGCCTGCCTCGGGGACTTGTGGCAAGAGTGTGGGGCAGGGTGACGAGGGCTGGCCCTCTATTTGATGACACTGACCCCTTCTCTCTTTGCACACAGCACCTTCCACATCCGCATCTGAGAGCACCACAGAGGAGAAACTGAGCCACAGAAGGGGCAGGTTGACCCTTCGCCCCACTCTGGAGTCTCGTCTCGGGGAATAAACACAAGTCGCTGAGTCACACCTCTTGGGGGGGTCACATTTTCCACTTTAAAACTGGCAGATGGGAGGGAGGAGGCCCAGAATTTTACATTTTTGCCTGCTGCTGTGTGATGCTGGGTGTGGCCACACCCTCTCTGGGCCATGATCTGTCTGCTTGTGCAAGGAAGGGGCTGACTCTGAGATTTTCTTCACTGTGAAGGCTGGAAAAGCCTCGTGGCGGGCCTCCACGGGCAGAAAGAAGGTGGGGAGATCCACGGCTGAACCTCAGGTCTGCCTGCTCAAGTTTGTTCTTTTCCCCTAATCCCTGAGTCCTTCAAAGGGACTGACACTTTCACTCCGTGCTAATTCCTCAGAGCTGCCAAGAGGAGGCCTCTGATGGAGAGTGGCTGGAATGCCATTCACGGAGGCGGGCACCGCCCTTTACAGTTTAGGAGGCACCTGCCCCTCCGAGGAGCAATCATACCCTCTTTTGGAAGGAGCAGAGTGACTTGCCCAAGGCCACCCCCCGCATGTCATTTGCAGAGGCCAACTTGACTCCAAGGGCACCTAATTCCACATCCCAGCCGTCTATATCTTCCCTATTTGGGGAGTCCCACCCCACTCCACCAGAGCATGTCCCAGGGTCCCCACCCATGCTCCAGTCAGTCCGATGAGTGCTCATTCCCACAACCAAGACCGGCCCTCAGGGACCTTCCCAGACACCTCCCCTGTACAGCGTGTCATTTCTAGAGAGCTCACTCTCACCCTAACCACCTAATAAATTAAGCACCTACTGCGTACCAAGCCCTCAACACATCTCATCTCCTTAATCTGCATGAAAACCCCAGGAGGAAGGTGTGAACAGCCCCATTTACAGGCAAGAACATACTGGAAGGCGAGCCCAGGTGCAGCTCTGGTTTTAGACTAGATCACGGACTATGTGGGAAAAGGGCTTGGACTCACCTGGCTTCAAATCCTGGTGCTGACGCTGTGGCCTCTGTCGGGCCTCTTCTCCTCTCTGAACCTCAGTCTCTTCTTCCGAACGGGGAGAATGACCCCGTCTGATGGGCTTGCTCAGAGGCGTAAAAGAAATAACGAACAAGGGGGGTTTGGCTTGGGGCCTTGGCACACAGTAGGCGCTTCGAACCGTCGGGGTGACTCTGATTAAGAACCAGGTCACTCCACTGGTGACTGCAGGACCAGAACCACGCAACGTCTTTATTAAGTTTCCTGGGCTCCTGAGGACTGGCGTGGGGCCGTGGCAGAGCGAGGGCGTTGGGAGTGTGGCAGCCTCTGACAGCGAAGGCTCTGGAGCCACTGCGAGCCCCTTCTCTAGCAGTACCCAGGGGCGAAGGGGGGTGGTTGGCGGTACTCCTCGGGGAGCCAGTCCTCCTGGGGCTCTGCCACGCCCCTCGGCTCTGACCGGGACGCCGGGAAGGACAGAGCCCTCACTGCTGACTGGTGCCAACTCCTGTCCCCTGGAGTCACCTTGTCCCAGCTGACCGACCTCTTGGTCTTCCTGGAGGGGACATTTCTGTCTCTTGGAGCTTGGCGCTGCGAGGGGCTTTTCAGGAGTGTGGCCGTGACGCGGTCCCCACAGACACCGTCCTCGCGGGCTGCAGCCCCTGAGTGTCCCCCGCTGCCCGCCCTGGCCCCGGCACCGGCGCCCCAGAGCGACGGCAGACTCACAGCCGCGAGCTGGGACTTCAGCTGCTGCTGGACTCTCTTGCCCCTCTGGGGGAGCATTTTGAGGTTCCTCCAGAGTCTCTGGCGGGCGTCCCCAAAAGGGGCTTTCGGGGGGCAGGAGGAAGGGGCGCCCTCTGTGGGTCCTCCGTCCGGCGCTGTCCACGGCTTGCTTTCCATTGGCCGGTCCGGCAGGACTGGCTCTGGGCAGGCCTGAAACAGAAAGCAGGTGAGACCTGGGGCCAACCTGCCCACCGCAGCGCCGGAAATCATGGCCCCAGTTCCCCCCGGATGCCCCGGGGCCGAGAAACATCCCTATGTGAACCCCCAAGCCAGATTCCACGCCACGCCGCATCCTTCCCATCTCAGGAACCGGCTTCCCCATCTCCCCCAGGGGTTGGCAAACTTCTCCCGTAAGGAGCCAGAGAGCAAGTCGTTTCCGGCTTGCGGGCCACACCCACAACTACCTACCTCTGCTGCCGTGGAGCAGAGGCAGTCGCAGACTGTGCGTGCGTCAATGGACAAGCATGCCCATGTTCCCATAAAGCTTTATTTGGAGGTCGTCTGATTCTAGATTATCCTGACTTTGTTTATTTCGACCATTCAGAAACGTTAAGAGCCACGTCCAGCTCGGGGGCCCTACGGAAACAGGCCATGGACCTGGCGTGGCCCACGGGCCATAGGTCGCCAACCCCTGATCTAACCAGTCGTTTGGGATGAAAACCTGAGTGTCAATGCCCCCCCTGCTCTATATCCCTTTGCCCTGAGCACCTCGGCGCCCCCAGCCCCGCTGCCAAATGCCCGTACCGGGGACTCTGCCTGGGGACCTCCTTTGGACACCAATGCCCACTGTGTTCGTGCACGGTGGACCAAAAGTAACAGAGGTTTAAAATCTCCCAATGACTGACGGAAGTTGGGGGATAAATGCCCCAGCCCCCTTGCCCCTAAGGTGGCATAACCGAGGTGCGTGTTCTACACGGCCCCCAGCACTCCCCAGGGGACCGAGCCCTGGTTGCCCACAGGGGTAACCCACTCTCTAACTTCATCCGCTGTCCTCGCTCCTGCCCCATTTCCCGCCTCCCCTGCTGCCATCGCCCGGAGTCATCACTCCAACACCGGAGGACCAAGAGACCCGCACCTTGACAGCGTCCCTCTTCCCCTCACCCGCCACGTCCGAGCCATCACAAGCTCCCTTCTAAAACACGCCCCAAGTATCCACTTCTCTTTCCATCCCCAGGGCTCCCGTTCTGGTCCCTCCCACCTGGAAGCTGCCCCTGCCTCCTCCTTTCTGCCCCCTAAAAGCCGGAAGATCTGCGGGCAGCGGCCACGAGGAACATTTAAAACGGTCAGTACAGACATGCTCAAGGTCTCGGGCAGCTTCCCGGCACACGCGGAACAGACCCCAGCTTCTCACTCCGGCCCCAAACCCCTGTGAAAACTGGCCACTGCTGACGCAGGTGCTTCGCCTCTCAAGAGTCTCCCTCTCACTGACTCCACTCCTGGCTATTGTTCCACTTTTCAAACATGCTGAGCCCCAAGACCTTTGCATGTGCTCTTCCTCCTGCCTGGACACTCCGCCTGCATCTCTGTACGTGCCCGATTCCTCCCAGTTCTATGCCACCTCCTCCAGAAAGCCTTCCTTGACTGCCTCCCCTGACTTGCACCTCTGTCGATGTTCATTGAGCCAGCCTGTTTCGATTCCACCACTGTCAGAACTTCCCTGCGGTGCAGGGGGCTTGGAGAGCACCTGGGCCTCAACCTAGGGGCATCTAAAAGTCCACACATCCCTGAGCAGCTGGGATATACTCATTCATTCATCTACTACACAGTCTCATTAGTTGAGCACCTTCGATATGCCAGGTCCTCTCTTAGGGGTGGGAGAAGCAGCGGCAAATGAGGAAGATGGAGATTCCCGAGCCTCCCAAAGCTCACAGTCTGCTGGGGCAGGCAGACAGGGAACGTGTGAACCCCTACATGAACAAGACTTTTTCAATGCTGGGATGCCCTCTGCAGTGAATAAACAGGATGACGTGGCAGAGAATGCAGTCGGTGTTGCTGTGAGTCTGGAGCCTGGGGAAGGAGAGCCTCGAAAGAGAACTGCAGGAAGGCACGGGAGGTCGGGGGCAGAACACACGGCACGTGCAAAGGTCCTGCGGTGCCAGAGAAGGGCCGTCAGTGAGAGTGGGCAGAAAGGGGACTTGAGGCTGCAGTTTGAATTTAATCTCAGGAAAGCACTGGAAGCTACGTGCAAGACCTAATTCTCATTCCAGAAAGAGCCTCCCCTGGTGGCTGTTGACCACCTCTGCTCCTGTCCTTCCCTCAGGTGGAGGTGCCAGCCTCGGGTCACATACCTCTTCAGGTGCGGCCGCCAGGCAGGGGGAAGGCCTCTGATGCTCTCTGGGGTCATGGGCGGGGCTGGCGGCTTCCTCAGCCAGCGTGTAAGAGTAAAGGAAGAGATCCTCGTAATCCACGTTTTCTGGGTCATTCTGCGGGGCAAAGGGGACCTGCAGCTCAGCACTATGGAGGGGAAAGGGACCAGGCTGCAGTCCTGAATGAACTCTGGAAGGAGGGTCTCAGGGACGGCCCCACGAACCGCAGCTCCGGAGGAACTGAGCCTAATAAGGGATTGAGCCCCGCCCATGGCAGTTTCTTAAGGGCCGGACCCCACCCTCTGAGAGTAATAAGGGAATGAGCCCCACCCACGGCAGTTTCTTAAGGGCTGGACCCCACCCTCTGAGAGTAATAAGGGAATGAGCCCCACCCACAGCAGTTTCTTAAGAGCGAGACCCCATCCTCTGAGACCAATAAGGGAATGAGCCCCACCCACAGCCGTTTCTTAAGAGCGAGACCCCACCCTCTGAGAGTAATAAGGGAATGAGCCCCGCCCACGGCAGTTTCTTAAGGGCCGGACCCCACCCTCTGAGACTAATAAGGAGGTGCCATTCCTACAGATCAGCCACATGAACCCTGTGCAGGGGGCCCGGAGGGGTCCAGGGCGATTTGAGTGACAGAATCAAGAGAAGCTAATGGGCGCGTGTGGGAGCAAAGCGGTCCGGGCGGCCTGGCCCCAAGGACGTGGCTGTGGCCCTCGTGGCCCTGCCTTCACCTGCCCGCAGGGCTGTGTCAGCAGCTCCCCGTGCGACTCCATTGGCTTCTGCTGGTGGAAGGCGACCAGGTCGTCCAGCGAGGCGTGGGCCACCGTCTCCCCGGGCATCACCAAACTCCCATCGTCCAGGAGCTTCACCATGAAGTGGCGGCAGCAGCTTTGGGCTCTGCGGAGACACGCTCCGGGCTGGGACATCCTGCTCCCCCCATTGCTCTCCCAACCCCCACTGGCTGGCCATGCAACAGCCGCCACGTTGCTAATCTCACTGCCTCAGTTTCCCCGTTTCTAACGTGGGGCTACTAAGGTGGACCTCAGTTCTTGCAAAGATAAAACAAGCTACTACAGGCAGACCTCTGTGCCCGGCTGGGGTAAAATCAGCTGTGAGCACGGTAACAACGAAACACTTTGAGTAGACCCCAGCGTCAGGCTGTGTGCCCAGCACACAGCAAGCACTCAATAAATGCTCCGTGAATCAAGGCAACTATTAATGGTTACGTGCTTACTGTATCTCATTTAATCCTCACATCAAGACTCTGAATTAACTTTTAGCATTCCTCTGCAGGAGGCGCAGAGAGGTTGAATAACTTGTCTGAGCTCACCCAGCATGGCATGGCAGAGCTGAACCCTGGACCGTGTGACTCCCGGCCCAAGCTTTGGCCACTGTGGGGAACTCCGTAATCAAGCCGTTGGACGTGTTTATTCCTTCGGCCCGGAATCTTTTGGATTTGCCCTTTGGAAAGTAAGTTTTGTGCTTCTGAGTCTTCTGAAATAATACCAGGTCAGGCTTTGCAGCGTTACAGACGGGGCTTCCCTGGGTTCCCTAACTCAGAGGCAGGGAGTCACTAACTAGATCGTCAGGGCTGGGGGGACGGCAGCGACCATTCGCAGGCCCCCAGCGGCCCCTTGTTCTTAGACCTACAGGCTCCGTTACTGCTGAGCCCACGCCTGCTGGTTACAGCCGGACCTGCAGCCGCCACCGTCCACTGGTCACACCCTCGCACTGTTCGCTCTCCGAGAAGCTGCGGCATGATGCACCCCTTGCTCCCTCCGGAGAAGCCCCAGAGCCCACCTGCCCCTGCCCTGGCCCCTGGCCCAGGCCTTACTTGTAGGACAGCGTGTAGCCCACGTGGCTGTGGCTGACTCTGATGAGAAAGACCCCCGGTGGCTGTGACTCCAGCAAATTCTCGGCGTCCCTGGAAGGGCACACACAGGAAGGAGACGGCCACAGCTCAGCCACCCCAGGTACTGGCCAGACTCCTGGTGCCACGGAGCCACGGAGGCCGGTCCTTTTTTGGTTTTCTAAATGAGCAAACAACCTAAAACCATTTTTTTTTTTTTTTTTTTGCAGTTTGGCTATTCAGGGCCTGGGGGTGTTCCCCAGAGACGGTAGGAGGCCTCTGGCGACCTTGACCCCAGGCCAGACCTCCTCGCTTCCCTGTCACCCACCCGCCTCCCCAAACACCTGCAAGTCCGCATGAAGGCACCTTTGGGTGGGGCCGGGTATCACAGGTAACAGAGCAGATGTCTTCGGCCACCTTTGGATTCAAAGCCCAGCTCTGCTGTTGATCAGCTGTGTGACCTCAGGTGATGGTCTGTCCCTCTCTGACCTTCAGCTTCCTCGAGGGGAAAGTCAACCCTCACTCCCAGGCGAAACACACGCAGCGCTGTGAGCGTGGGACCTGCTACCTGGCAAGTGCTCCCAAAATATCTGCTACTATTATTACTATTATGTAGTCAGTCATTACTATCATGCTATTGTCTGGGGCCCACCAAGAGGAAGGCAGCCTTCTGTGGGGTAACACGGGGAGCCTTTGGACCTGCACTGTCCATACAGAGGCCACTGGCCACGTGTGGCTACTGACCCCTTGAAACGTGGCTGGTCTGAATGGAGACGTGCTCTTAGCTTGCAATACACGCTGGATTTTGAAAACAGTACTTTTTTCTTTTTTTGAAACAGGGTCTCCCCTCTATTGTTCGGGCTGAGTGCAATGGCACGATCATAGCTCACTGCAGCCTTGAGCTCCTGGGCTCCAGTGATCCTCGTGCCTTGGCTTCCTGAATAGCTGGAACTACAGGTGCATGCCACCACGCCCAACCAATTTAAAAAAAAAAAATTTAGAGATGGTGTCTTGCTATGTTGCCCAGGCTAGTCTCAAATTCCTGGCCTGAAGCAATCCTCCCACCTCAGCCTCCCAAAGTGCTGGGATTACAGGCGTGAGCCGCTGCTCCTGGCCCTCATGGATCAAAGTTTTAGTTTGGATTGCATGTTGAAGTGATATCTTGGAAAGACTGGGTTAAATAAAATATATGATTAAAATTAATTTCACCTGTTACCTTTGACTTCATCTTTTTTTTTTTTTTTTGAGACAGGGTCTTTGCTATGTTGCCCAGGCTGGCTTCAGACTCCTGGGCTCAAGCGATCCTCCTGCTTCAGCCTCCCGAATAGCTGGGACTACAGGAATGTGCCACTTTTTAAATATAGCTACTAAAAATTGTTAAATTGTGGTGTGCAGCTCACGCAGCCCCAGAGCTCAGACACCAAGCCCGATGCTTCCCTTCTGAGGCCTTCACAGAACCCTCTCAATTGCCTGTACACAGAGGGTGGCAATAACTGTTCTTTTCTTCCATTTATTTCGAGCCAGGCTCTGGAGGTAACTAACTGGCTGGAGTTGTTTGTTCACGTCCTCAGAGCTCACACACATTGGCGACATCCCAATGGATTGACAGCAGATGCTTGGGGCGCTATGTTAAGAAGGATTCTGAGGCTGCATCCTGCCATCATTGGTTGGTGATACCTGTCACGGGCAAGGTGGGGGTGGCTGCCAGGTTGTTGGCAGCGCTGGCTTGGTGGCTACTTGTACAGAGAAAGCCGAGGCCCAGAGAGGGCAGGCAACTCGCCCCAGGTCACCTCTCCTCCGCAGAGGAGGTAGGATTCCAGCCCAGAACTCAAGGGCTCTTTCCATCCACTCTTACTCAGCTGAGCTGAGCCCCAGATTCTGAAACAAAAACCTGCTCAAGGTGGGGGCACACAAGGCAAGAGGGCTCGGGGTATTGGTGTCCTCACTCTCTTGAGATGGCACCGTGGAACCACTCGGGGACCCCGTCTTGGGCCAGCTGGCCCATCTGGGTGTGCACGAACCAGTCCAGTCGTGGGGGTAGCGGTGGGGGCAGCTTCCCGGCCTCTGTCATGGCTTCCCGGGGGTGGGGTTCACCTGGGGGCGAGAGAGGGGGACAGTCAAGCTCGGTGCACCCCCTGTATTCGCTCGTTTCTCACATCTTATGCTCCTCCTTCTTTGAGAAGCCCTCCAGGCTTGACAGAACAGCGGGCTTAAAACTGGCTTATGTTTCTTGAGCACCTACTATGTGCCTGGCACTTTTTACACATTTGTTCATTGTCTCCTCCCCAAAATCCTCTAGAACTTTTGTTTTTATTCATTTCTGTTTCTTTCTTTCCTTCCTTCCTTCCTTTCTTTCTTTTTAGATAGAGGGTCTCACTCTGTTGCTCAGGCTGGAGTGCAGTGGTGTGATCATAGTTCACTGCAGCCTTGAACTCCTAGGCTCAAGCAATCTCCTGCCTCAGCCTCCAAGTAGCTGGGACTGCAGGTGTGGGCCACTATGCCCAGCAAATTTTTCTCATCTTTTTTGTCCTTTCTTTTTCTTTTTTTTTTCTTCATCTTCTTTTTTTTTTTTTTTTTTTTTTTGCAGAGACAGGAGTCTTTCTATGTCACCCAGGCTTGTCTTGAACTCCTGGGTTCAAGTGATCCTCCTGCCTTAGCCTCCTGAACTGCAGGGACTACAGGCACGTGCCACCACATCCAGCTAACTTTTAAAAATTTTTTGTAGAGACAGGGTCTCACTATGTTGCCCAGGCTGATCTCTTGAACTCCTGGCCTCAAGCAATCCTCCCACCTCAGCCTCCCAAAGTGCTGGGACTATAGGCGTGCGCCACCGCGCCTGGCCTTTTTGTTCTTATTATGCATTACTACAAGGGCTAGCAAGTTCCCTTTATAAATAATTGTCCTGAAATTCATGAATGGAGTTTATTTGAATGTCAAGTCAATATCAACGTCCCTGGAGGGATGAGGCAGAATGGGGAGCAAAGGAACGCAACAGCCGCCCGCGGCGCGTCCCACAGAGGACTGCCTCGGTTTCCTTAAACACTGGAGACGTGTGGCCCAGACAGCTGCTTCTGCCACCAGTGCTGCCACATGCAGTGACCGCCGACGGCTCTCCCCGGACGCGCCAGGCATGGTGTTAATTCACACACGTCATCAACAACTTTAAGCTCAAAGTGCCGCTGGGCTTTGTGAGCCAAGAGCACAGAGCCGGAGAAAGAGGGAGAGCAGCACCGATTTGCAAAACGGTATTGAGCCGGTGTGAGGCCAGCGACAGGATCGTGCCCTACTGAGTTGGCCCCAAGGCCCCGTCACGCTCCCCCTTAATTCTGTCCCCAGCCTGGAGCCCAGACGCCTCCCTCACTGGCCCCACGTACTTTTTCAGTATCTCGAAAGGTCTTTGTTACTGGGCTGTCTCTCTGGCATGTTGACCAACGGCAGTCAATATTGACTTTCTCCTACGAGAAGACAAGCACACCCTCCAGGGTGGAGCCCAGGGGAATTCGGGGGCAAGTGAGAGTAACAAGATCTATTAAGAAATGTTTAATAAAACAGGGTGACAAAGTGACGGAGAGCCTGGAACTGGGGCCAGATGGCCTAGGCTTGAACCCTGGCTCCCCCACTTAGCTGCTGTGTGACCTTGGGCCAGTCACTTAACCTCTCTGTGCCTATATTTTCATCTGTTACTTGGGGATAATGGTATTTGCCTGGGGAGGTATAGTTGGCACAGATAAGCACTGTGTACATATACATTAATACATGTCATATTGGTAAATCCAGTTGTGAACTAGCACAGGGCAATGTTTATAGGCTTATTCTTTTTTCTACTTGGAGGAACTCCTATTTATCCTGCAAAACCCGGTAAGAATGTCCCCTCGTCCAGGCAGCTTTCCTGCCTCTCCTCCCAGACGAAGCCCTGGCACCCGTCTCTGTCCCACCTTCCCCCTGGTCCTCCCTCTGGCCCCGCCATGAGGCCGTGGAGTTGGAGTGTTCTCGTCTGGCTCTGTCTCCACCAGACTGGGGTCTCCTGAGGCCCAGGACCCAGGGCTGGGCTCTATTTTATTTATTTTTTTTAATCTGGGTCCCAGCATCCCCTGGTGCTGGCCGGGCCCAGAGGAGGGTGCGAGGATGCTTGCCGATGAACAGCCAACCAGCGATGCATGAACCCGCACTAAATTGCAAACTCCTGCCCTGGGTCTCAGGGCCTCCCACACTTCCTCATTCCCCGCCGTCCTTGCTCTCTCTCCCGTCCACGCCTTTGCCCACGGTCGCTTGCCAGGAGTGCCCTTTCCCCAACTCAAGTCCACGTTCCAATGGCCACCTCAAATGCCCCCTCCTCCAGGCAGCCCTCCCCCATGCCCCCAGAAGATCCCTCATGCCGCTCTGCACCCCACCAGCCCCACCCCCATGCTCTGTCTCCCGGAGGGAGGGCCGCCGGGGGGTGCCGAGGCTCTCGGAGCACGTACCTGGGGGCACCCTGGGCGGCCGCGACCCTCGCTGTGGCTGCCCGGCGCCTGCAGGAACGCGGGTTTCCGTTCAGGGTCTGCATGTCGTCAGTGGGGCGGGGCCGGCCGCCCCTAAGTGCTTTGGGTTTCTGTTTCCTCCAGCAGGTGAGCCCCGGAGGCGGGACCAGTCACCCTCTGGCTGCCTCCCACAGAGCCGCGGAGCCGCAGCTGGGGGATGCCTGGCTCCCGCCCGGCCCTCGACGGGCTTTTCATGAGCACCTACTGTGTGCCAGCTCCTCGGGGGACATGGGGTGACCCCAAGACAGGTGCAAGCCCTGCTCTCCTGGCATGTGGAATCTATCAGTGAGAAGTCATTACTGTCACGACGGGGGACGGAGGGGTCCTGCTGGCCTAGAGAAAGGGGCATTGCGGGCACGTAGGAGTCCGCGGGACTTTGGGTGGGGGCTGTGGCGGTGGAGGGACCGGCAGGGTCAGGGGCTCTGAGGCTGGATGGGAGGGGGGCCCGCGGCACGCACAGGCCACACCAGGCCTTCCTCCATCAGAACGAAAAACAAAAAGCCGAAAAAACGAGAAAACTCCACACACTCAGCCTCAGACTTCACAGTTGCATGGGTGTCAGGCCCCGCAGCCGGACCGATTCCCTGTGACGTGGGTATTATCCGTGTGTTCGTTTCTTTTCTCTGGTTTGAAAAGAAGTCAAGATATTTTGGGAGCAGCTGCACACGCCTCGTGGCTTAACGGACTGGCCGCTGGGCACAGAGGCGAAGCCACTTCCTCCTGGCGGCTCACGCAGAAAGGGCTCGGATCCCCCTGGCTGGGCTGTGGGCTCAAGCTGGGTGCCCCCCTCACCCCCTGCTGCTTCCCGGGGTGGCGGGTGGAAGGGTGTGGTCTGGAGTCCGTAGGTCCACAAGCCCCGAGCAGGAGACAGGCGCGTGGAACCCGGCTTCTCGCTCACCCACTGTGTGGCCTCGGGTGAGTCGCTCAGCCTCTCTGTGCCTCTCACTCCTGCAGTGCAAAGTGGCCGTGGCAACAGAACTCCCCGGTCACAGGAAGATGATGGGCGTGACCACCCTCCAGCACGGAGCACGGAGCTTGGTCGAGAGTAACAAAGTAACAACATCGGGACTCTTCGTTGCCACCTAATCCGGTGCCTTTGTGCCTGGCTGAGGGAGGCGCAGCCTTGGGCTCCGGATCTCTCCGGCTGGCTGGGCCGCCTTGGGCAACTCACTTCACCTCTCTGATCCCCCATGCCCCCCACAGCCCAATGGGCAGCTCGCAGATCCCACGGAGAGGGACAAAGGCTGCTGTGGGAGGGGACTGGAGGGGACTGAGAGATCCTTGCCCCTGGGGACAGGCTGGCCCCGGGGTCTCATCTGCGTGGAGTTCAAGGTCTCTAGGAACTTGGGCCTCGCTCCGCCCAGCCCCCCGAGGCAAAGCCTCCAGCTCACTTCCCCCGACCTGCTGGGCAATGTGGTCTCCCACAAACTGACGACTTCCTTTCAAGAATGTCACAAGAATCACCCCCCCCAACCCCTCGGTGTCAGCTTCATCCGGGGAGGTAGATCCGGGCTTCTCTCTGGAGGCCTCAGCTGGAGAGTGGCACGTTCGCAGCCCCGTGGGGGTGGCCCTTGGGCAGGTGGCCACCATGCTGTCTCAGTGCTGAGAAAATGTTGGAACCGCAGATGTCGGGGAGTGGGGGAGACCGCAGGCTCGGCCGGCGCCGGGCTTGATGCGCTTTTATGGGTCTAGCTCCCATAGCGACGCCTCCGTTCACTCACTGATCCCGCCGAGACTGGCGGAGCCCCAGGTCTGCGCGGGCACCACGCCAGATGCCGGGGCTGAAGCCGGAGGTGGGACAGGCACGGCCCCGCCCTGCTGGGGCCCCCAGTCCCCGGGGAGGCAGATGCGGAGCAAGTTCACATGAGGCAGGGGCTGGCGGAAGAGGAGACAGCAAGTGCAAAGGCCCCGGGGCAGGAATGCACTAGACACCTTGGGGGGAGACGACAGTCAAGGTGCCAAAAAGACGGAAACAACCCAGATGCCATCGGTACATGAATTGGTCCACAAAATACAGTCCGTCCACGCCGTGGAATGTGACTCCGCCGCGTGAAGGAATGAAGCAGTGGTACGTGGTACCCACCACGTGCATCAAGCTCAAAAGCGTTATGCTGAGCGAAAGAAGCCGGACCAGACACAAAAGAGTGTGACTCCGCTGGTAGGAAATGTCCTGGACAGGCAAATCCACAGAGACAGGAAGCTGATCAGTGGTGGCCAGGGGCTGGGGAGGGGCAGCGGGGAGAGACCGCTGGTGGGGACGGGGATGATGCAAATATTCAAAAACTGACTTGAGCCTGGGCGCAGTGGCTCACGCCTGTGATCCCAGCACTCTGGGAGGCCGAGGCGGGAGGATCACTGGAGCCTGGGAGTTGGAGGCTGCAGTGAGCTGTGATTACACCACTGCACTCCAGCCTGGGCGACAGAGCGAGATCCCGTCTCCAAAAAGAGAATGAAAGAAAAAGCTGAGGTGTCATCTCTCTGGGCGCAAGGGGATGACCTCCTGGCCTGCCGTACCATCAACGCCCCTAGAGATTGCGGATGCGTTGAGCAGAGAGCAGGTGTAAGGTGGGACTTAGGAGTTGAAGGAACCCTGGCCCGGTTGGGCGGGAAATCAGAGGAGTTGGGGACACATGCAAGGATCACCCAAACCCGTGAGCTACGCCGGTGACTTGTCCCCCGTGAAAAGGGGTGAAAAGAGAAGTGGGTTCTTATCTTGGGCCACAGGATGTGACGATGCTGTTGATGGCAGCTTATTTATTCTGTCCCGGTGCTTGTTACGTGTCTCTCTCTCCTCTGGGATCCACCATCTCACTAGCCCTTTGCGGCGCGGAGACTGTGATCGTCCCCTGTCGCAGAGGAGGGGACGTGCCCACGGCTGTGCTGCGGGTCTGGGATTCGATCTTATCTGCGACCTGCCCTTCCAGACGCGGGCCGGGTGCTAATCGGCGCTTGCTATTGATTGCTGTCGGCCATCACGGGCTCAGAATTTTGCGGCTTGGGCCAGGGATGGAAAGAGAGCAAAGTTTTCCCGAAGTGCCCGATGACCAGACATTGATGCGGGGCTTTGAGTTTTGGAAGCAGGAATCAGGGTCCTCCGGAAGTGGGTGCTCGGAGGCCCCAGGGGTGGAGCCCAGGGATGTTGATGGCAGTGAAGCTGGGCACCACCGGAGCAGGCCCCTAACCAGGCCAGCGGGAAGGTGGGGGGGAGGGTGTGGCTAGGGGCTCCCAGACCCTGTGTTTGTGCTGCCTTCTCCTCCGCAGGACTTAGAGGTGGTTTGGGGGGCCCAGAAAAGAGGACGCCTGGGGCCGGGGAGCTGCCCACGAGGTTGCAGAGGCCACGGGTTTAACCCTAGCAGCCGGCCGCTTTGAGGGGGGAGATGTCAGCTCCTCCTGCTCACCCCTTCACCCCGAAGGCCATGTGTTGTGTGTCCTTCATTTTTTTTATAGACAGGGTCTTGCTCTGTTGCCCAGGCTGGAGTACGGTGACATCATCATGGCTCACTGCAGCCTCGAACTCCTAGGCTCAAGTGATCCTCCTGCCTCAGCCTCCCTGAGTGCTAGGATTACAGGCGTGAGCCACCGCACCGTCTAAACTTTTTTTGTACAAACAATGCAGTTTACGCTCCTTGAGTGCTTTCTTTGTGGGAGTCTGGAATCTCGGTATGCGCCAGGCAAAGGATGTCCGTGTGACCGGCCCCGGTAAGAACCTGAGCAAGGAGTCTCTCACGAGCTCCTGTGGTAAGACGTATTGCACATTTGCTGCTGGGGGGGATTCAGCACGTGGTGTCTGGCCCCACGGGGAGAAGATTCTAGAAGCTTCTGCCTGTTTTCCTGTGGACTTCACCCTGTGTGCCTTTTCCCTTTGCTGGTTTTGCTTGGTACCGCTTTGCCGCGACACACCTTGGCCCCGAGTGCAGCTATATGCCAGGTCCTAGTGAACTCCTGAACCTAGGGGCGGCTTTGGGGAACCCCCTGAGCGGGCAGAACAACCTGGGGAGCAGTCAGGAGGTGGCGGCCCTGGGAGGAGCCACGGGGGAGGCAGGAGGGGAACAGCGGCCGAGATGTGCGGCAGAACCCGGGGAGGGGCTGGCGGGGAGGACTCAGAACCGAGGGCTCGACTTGGCCACCTGGCCACCTGCGTGTGTCCCACGGGGAAAAGGTGTGTGGGCATTGAAATCCGTGAACTTTAAAACGAGCTTCAGTTTGTTTTCCTTAAGTGCATTTATTGATGTAAACAGAGCATGTTAGAGATTCCAGGGGGCGCAGACTATTGCTGGTATGTTGGTTTTAATTAAAAAAAAAAAAAAAAAAGACACTACATTGCCAATGGCTTCGACTGACAGCAGCGTAAGGAGAGGAGGAAAAAAACACCGAAAGAAAAGGCTCCCTGGTGACGCTCCTCCCGCACGGTGACCTGGTCCCAACTGCGGTCTCTCCACGGACAGCACGGCTGTCAAGACAGAACCTAGCGATGAAGCCGAGCAGCAGCCCGCTGCCACGGAACGCCTGTGTCCCGGCCACACCCAGCGGGGGCATCAGCTCGGTCCCCGTCACCGAGGTCTGCCGTTGGGAATCGAAGACGGGACCGCCTCACGGCGCTATGAATCTGGGAATACAAAATCTCAGCTGGGGAGGATGTCCGATTTGGAGGCGGGGTGGGGGTGATGCAGAGGAGGCAGGGGCCATTTCGGGGCTGAGAGGACGGTGACCCGACGGCGGCAGACCCGTGTGGCAGGTGTGGTTGTTTTCGGGGTCCCCTCACTGCACAGACGGGGCCCACCCCGCTGTGACGGGAGGGGTGACGCCGCCCCAGGGCTCGTCCCTTCTCGACGCTGTGCGCAGGGTTTCCTTGACTTGTGCTTCCCTTTGGTTTAACAGTTAAAAAAGAGAGCGGGAGAGAAATGGTCTGTGTCACTTGTCCAAAACCGAGAGGGGAGGGGAAGCGGGCAGCGGGTTCCCGGGCGGACTCCCCGCCCCCTGGGCCTGGCGGTCGGAGGCTTGTATCAAAGCGCGGAGCCTGACGCTCCCAGAACCGCCGCCGGCCTCCGCTGGCCTCGCTTCCCCAGCGGGGCTCTGAGTCACGCCGCGGCACGGCGTCAGAGGCCGGAACTGGAGGCCTGGTCACAGCCTGACGGCACATCTCTGTCTTCCTGGAAACTCGGTGCGTGGGTCGGCCTGTTCATTGGACGTTACAGGAAAAAATAGCGAATTCTTAACTCATTCCATCTCTGAAGTTGAAAAAGATCAGTTACTAAAATAAAACAATTTCTCAGTTGCGTTCCAGTGGCCGCGGCGCGGGCGGGGCGTTGGAGGTGGGAGGGCCCCGGCGGAGTGAGGGGCTCACTCGGAACAGGCACAGTCAGCTCGGCGGAGAGTAAGGCGGCACTCCTCACAGAAGAACACACCGGAAAAAGCTGCTCCTCTTCTGCTGGTCTGGTGTGATTTTGACTCCCTGGTTGCTCCCCTGGGGGCTGTTGCCTTCCTGAAGTCACAAGAGGTTTTCCGAGGTTACTGCTGAGCATCAGTGCCACGTCTCGGACCAACCAACCAGTCACCCCCCCAGTCCACGCACCTATCTCCTTCCAATCAACCGGCCATCCATCCCCTTGCAACCATCCATCGTCCGTCCCCTTCCAACCATCCATCCATCGTCCGTCCCCTTTCAACCATCCATCCATCGTCCGTCCCCTTCCAACCATCCAACCATCGTCCGTCCCCTTCCAACCATCCATCCATCATCCATCCCCTTCCATCCATCATCCATCTCCTTCCAACTATCCATCCCTCCATCCTTCCCCTCCATCCAACTATCCCTTCACAAACAGACCTGCTTTTCTACTACCCACCACCTCTTCCAACCATTACATCAATCACTTATTCACCTACCCATACCCCTCCCGCTCACCCTCCCGACACCTTTCCAACCATTTATTCTCCCATCCAATTCTCTTCTTTCCATACTTCCTTCCCTCCATTCACCTGCCCCCTTCTCCTTACTTCTTTCCAGCCATCTACCCATCTGTGCTAAGCACCTTGCATGGAGGCAGCCTGGGGGCAGCTGAAAGACTGTCCCTTGGCATGTGGGAGGCCTGGGTTCCAGGTCCCACTGCCACTCCCACCCACTGGTCTCCATGCTCCTGTGCCAGGGTGCTGCCTCCCCATCCTCCTCTCTGATCTGTTTCCCGCCTGCCGGCGTCGGGAATGCAAGACCTGCACTCCGCCCTTGTTGGCTCGTTCTCTACGGAAATTCCCCCAATTCCCCCTACCACCGTCAGAGCGGAACGCCCTAGGGCAGTTGCCGGGCACGCAAAGCCTCCGCTGTGGACCCTGGAAACTCAAATCCACTTTCTTCCCCCTCACCTTGTTTGAAAGACTTGCACCCACTCCCCCACCCCCGACCTTTTCTCTGACTAACTCTTCATCTCTCGGCTCTTAGGTAAAACCTGACCGACTCGATAGTGACTATCAAAGGCCTATGATGCGCCAGGCGCAGGGGCAGACGAGACAGGAGGTCCTGTCCGGGGGAGCTCGGCCTGTGTGGGGGGAGACAGATCACTTGGGAAACGCACACGCAGTGTGACTTCCCACAGTGGTGAGCAACGAGAGAAAGAAGCAGGAGGACGGAAGGAGGTGATGTGTTTCCATGGCAACATGAGAATGGCGGCTTCACGGGGGAGGGAGGGAGACCAGGGGCGGTCCAGGGGTGTGGTGAGCAGCCAGGAAGATGTCCACGTCCATCCCCTGGAACCTGCGAATGTGGCACCTGACCTGGCAAAGGGACTTTGCAAATGTGATGCAGGTGAGGCCAGGTGAGGCAGGGAGAGGAGCCTGGATGCCCCTGGGGGCCCAGTCTGGTCACAGGAGCCCTGGCAAGTGGAGCAGCCGTGGTCAGAGAACGGGGAGGCATTCAGCTGTCGGGGCTTTGCGGTTAAGAAGAAGCCAAACGGCCAGGACGAGGGCTGCACACGGCACCACACCATCCATGCCGCGAAAGGACTGGCACGTTCTACAGGTGGTCGGTGGCCCGCCATCGCAAGCGCGGGCCGAGGAAAGCCAAAGGCCACCTCGACGCTCAGCGGGCCACAGCGAGTCAGAAGGGCCGTGAAGACCCAAACCTTGACCTTTACATTGGAGGGGTAAAAAAACTGCGAGAAAATTCCACGTCGCTGGCGGTCAGTACGTTGGTTTACGTGGACTGTTTCCTGGTTAGACTTAAAGGCCAGAGAGCTGCTGTTAAATCAGTCGTGTGCATTACCATTCAGCCTACAGCGCCTGGGAGTTACAAAAACGTGCTTGCTTTGGATCGGACGTGAACTACCTGAGTGGCACTTTGTGTTTTACGTGCAGTCTCGTGTGGCCAGGCTTACAGTGACCCCCACGCAGAGCTCTTTAGGCTCTTCAGACAGCGAATGGAACTCAGCCGGGAAAGCGTGGCTGCTGGGACCAGGAACTGGGAGGGAGGGTCACATCGGTGCTCGGGCGCTAACTGCACCAAAGCACAGGGACGCGTTTGGACTCAGTCAAGACGGCACCACTGAGGCTGAGCCCTGCAGACTGCAGTCGCTCACGCGGTAAACAGAAAAAGCAGGAAACAGGCCAAAGGCTGGCTGGGGAGGGACGCAGGCAGAGCTCCCTGGGGGCCTCAGAGAATCCTGGGATCCGACGCAGGTCACAGAGCCACACGACTTGCAGGACGGGGGCTGGGGCAGGAGCTGGGGGGAGGCCATTGATCTGTGGCGCTGGTCAAGACGGTGCCCGTCGGACACGGGAACTCCGGAGGGCCTCATCCGTCTGCACGGCGCCCCGCCCTAACCACAGCTAAGAACTCTCCCTGCTCCCAGCTCTTCCTCCGGGGTCGGACTGGGCCCGAGAAAGCAGGACCTGGCCTGGGCTGCGTCACCTGACCACAGCCGGATCCGACAGAGACCCCCTCGGGGACCTGGGAGGGACTCACATACTCACCAATTTTTTGTCCATTTTTGCTTTGATGTCTCTGGCGAGAGTGAAAAATGCCTGTGGGACAGGCACGGTTTCAGGACCCTGGAGTGGCGGGACCCGTCCCCGGCCACCGCGTAGGGCAGGTGTGGCAGGACAGTGGGCGTGGGCAGGAAACAGCGTGGGGCGGGTGTGGCCAAGAGCGGGAACCCGGGGTGGGGCCGGGGCGCCCAGCTGCCTGGGGTGTTCTCAGCCTCAGTTTCCTCATCTGCAAAACCACCTTTTCCCCAGGGCTGCCCAGGAAGTGTCCCTCAGAGGACTGACAGGCTGCCCAGAACCTGGGGCCGGTCCACTGGGCGGAACCTCCCTGGAGGACGCCAGCCCGCCCCTTGGCCCAAGAGGACGGATCTTGCAGGCCCCGTTCCCCGGCAGGGCCCGGGACTCACGTTCTCCACGTTGATGTTGGCCTTCGCGCTGGTCTCCATGAACTTGATGCCGTAGTCGAGGGCCAGCTGGGAGGGAGGGAGTGAGGGACACGCGTGAGCACATCAGCCGCCAGGCGCCCGAGCCGAGGGCCGGGCTGGCACTGAGGTGCGGCAGCAGCAGGGTGGATCCCCTGCTGCCTGGGCCCTCCCCCGAGAGCCTCCGTGGGTGGCTGCGGTGGGTTTGCGCAGAGGGCACCCAGGAAGCCCTGGGGCTTGCAGCGCGGCCTGCGCCTGCTCACAAAGGTCGCAAGGCCCGTCCCCCCCCACCCCCCGCAGCCCAGCCTTTCCTCCAGTGAACATGTGGGGGGCTCTGGGGCAGGGCAGGGACAGGAAGCCCTCTGTGCAGGGAGCCCTGAGACCCCTTGGAGCCGCCGCGCCCACCTTTTCTCCCCGCTCCTTGGAAACTTGTCTTTTGTCGTTCACGTCGCACTTGTTCCCGAGAATCATCTTTTCCACGTCTGCGGAGGCGTGCTGTGGGGAGGAGGCGGAGAGAGGGCGGTCAGGCTGGGCGACACAGGCCAGGCACTTCTGCCCACACGAGGCCCGGCGCCTGAAATCAGCGTGGCGGGGTCAGGCCTGCCGGGCACAGCCAGGCCAGAGGCCGAGCTGAAGCTCAGAGAGGCTGAGCAGCCCAGCCTGCGTCACGCAGCCCACACCAGGGCTGGGCTTCCAGCCGAGGCCAGGGCTCTAGCTGCTCCCCGACCGGGCATACGCTGCCCAGCTGTGGGGAGCAGCTTCCCCTCAGACTGCACCAGTCGGGACCCCGGGCCTGGGCTGCTGGCGGGCTCTGGCCTGGGGAGGTGAGCAAGGCTGAGATATTTACTCCCAACCCTCTTGCCTTCCCCTTTCCCTCCCTAGCTCCTCTGCGGGAGGCCCTGGCTGCCATCCTGGCACCTGCTTTGACCTTTCAACTCTCTCTCTTTGGGCTCTGGAAATGGGCTGGACCTGAGGTGGCCGCAGGTCCTTGCCAGCCCCCTGGGACTTCACCATCCGCCGTGTTGCCTTAGCTTGCCCTCATCCCTGACAGCGGCTCCTCCATCAAACCCTCCCGCAGCCCCAGGAGTGGATCTTGCTTGCTGAAGGACGGGGACATTGTCTTCTCCCACCCGCTCAGGCCTGGCCTCAACGGAACCCACCGCACCGCTCCCTGCCTAACTTCCCAGGAACCAGGAAACCCTCTTGCAGGCCGGCCAGGAACTGAGGACACCTGCGGAGACCGGCGTGGCAGTCTCACCTCCTCTCCACCCATTGAGGCAGCTTCCCCGGCCTGAGGGTGGCCGCGGCCATCTGGGGGCCTTGGGGAGGTGGGCCCAGTGCGAGAGCCCGTAACTGCTAGGGCCAGTCTCTCAGGCTGGCCCGCGGGGTCCATGCATTCTAGGTGGACGGTGACGTGACCTTCTGCCGTGGCTTTATGGACAGGGCAAGTTCTCTGGCTGTGCCGCAGACCCAGAGCCCCATGCGGTTGGTTATCAAAAGCGGCAGGAGCCACAGTCCAGGAGCTCTGGGGGTGAGGTCAGCGCTCTGGGCAGCGGGAAGATGGAGACGCTGGCTTTGGGCCGGGGCGGGGCTGGTCTCCTGCTCCTGTCCCGAGGTTCAAGGTCTCAACGTGGGTAGCAGATCACGTCCTGCTCTGACATAGCTCAAAGTACAGTCTGACCTGCCCGCTCACCACACCCGCCAAATACAGTCACGCCAGTGCTAGAACCTTCTCTCTCTAGGCAGTACCACACGCTCACGGTGAGCACGAGCTTGGATATCCCTTTTCCTGTGCCTGTGACAGTGGCCAGCTGACAGCTCAGCTGGGGCCAGGCTGGCGTGTGGTCCCTGGGGTCGACTGCCTGGGTCTCAGTCCCTGCTCACCTCTGTCCCTCACTATGAGGCCAGGCACTTCCAGGTGCCTCTGGGCCTTGTCATCTGCAAACCCGGGGGCTCTGGGGCGAGGCCTGAAGAGGGGGCTGGTGGGAGGAGCCGGCAAGCCTCACCTCCTCAATGTTCCGAATCCAGTTCCGGATGTTGTCGAAGGACTTCTCGTTGGTGATGTCGTAGACCAGCATGATGCCCTGAGCGGGAGAGACAGACACACAGGCTCCTGGAGGGCGAGTCCCAGCAGGATGGTGGAGATGGAGGACGCGGCACGGGGCCCACCGGCTGCCACCCTCCCCGCCAGCAAGGCGCCCCGGAAGCCAGCCCCCTCCTGGTCTCCAGGCTCTAGCCCTGCCCCCTCGGCCACCGGCAACCCTCCTGCCTCATGGATCAGACCGTTCCGCCCGTGCTTAGCAGCCTGGCCGGCGCCCCACGGCCAGCAGGGTAAATGCAGCTGACGAGTCCCAGCGGCCCATGAGGTCCCCCAGCCCGCCATGCCCCCGCACGCTGACCCTCCCCTGCAGCAGCCTCCTCCTTGCCCCTCACACCCTCTGCCCCGCACCCTACTATGTGCTGGCACTGTTGGGCAGTCCCACCATTCCCACTCTGCACATGGGGCGGGGGGGCGGCCAGGCCCCGTCTACGGTCACAGGAGAGTAAATGGGAAGATGGGCCTCTGAACTCAGGTGGCCCGACACACGTGCCTTCCAGAGAGCCCACCGGAGCAGGGCCTGGGCGGTGCCGAGGCCCTCTGGGCTCCCTAGCCCAGTGGTCTCCAGTCTTTCTGGCACCAGGGACCGGTCTCATGGAAGACAATTTTTTCACGGACGGGGGCTGTGGGGGTGGCAACCGATGGGGAGTGGCTGTAAACACAAAGGAAGCTTCGCTTGCCCACCGCCCACCTCCTGCTCTGCTGCCCGGTTCCCAACAGGCCACAATCCAGTACCCATCCTCCGCCCAGGGCTTGGGGACTACAGACCTAACCAACGCTCGAGCACCTGGGAGACAGCCCAGGGGCCCTGACAGAGCTGCAGAGCGGCCCCGCCTAAGCCCAGGATCTCACCATCACTGGAGAAGGACAAGTATCTCCACATGACACAAGGGGAAACCGAGGCACAGGGAGATGTGAACTTTAAGATTCAAGCCCAGGTCGGGCTAACCCTGCAAGAGGCGATGACACCGCTCCTCGTGGGAACCTCTCTGGGCCCCAGTCAGCACCAAAAGCAACGTGGGGCCAACAAGTGCCTTTGACAGTCACTTGCTGTTCTGTGTGACCTGGAGGGGCACCCGCGGGGCCAGCCTGCAGGCTACCGCATGACCCCCTTTGCGGCTGAGCACGCTTGGTGCCCAGGCACGGGGCAGGTGCACGCCCATTAACCCATCCCTCTGCGCTACCTGTTCCAAGGGCCCAGCCCTGTGTCTGTGGCACCTCGGGACATGCCGATGGCCTCTGGTGCTGGCCTAGTCATTTCTGTGGCCGCCAGACTCTGCAGAGTAAGACCATAGGCCGCGTGGCACTAGGCAGACAGGTGTGGGACAAAACCACGCAGGCGGGGCAAGAGAGCCACCACACTCCCAAACCCCACGTGAACTCAGGCAAACGAATGTCCTCACCGCCTGCTACAGCGCCCGCCGAGCCCCTCACCGACGCTGTCGGGGCACCTCTCTCAGGGGTCCCCGGGGAGGCCCTGGAAGTTTCAGTGACCCCAGCCAAGGCGGGCAGACCCTGGGAGCCAAGCATTGTCAGGGCCAGAGGGGCGTGAGGGTCTTTCTGCCCCTTATCCAGGACTGGCTGCTCTGATGGCCCAGGGACCCCGCCACCACCAGCAGGCTGGCAGCATGTGCCCGTCGTTCCAAACGGCTAGATTCTGACGCGCTGTGGGGGAGGGGGATGACACGGGATCTCGGAGGGCAGTGGGTACGGCTCTCTGGTAGGACAGAGCAGAAGCATCTGGAAAACACTGGCTCACCCTACTCCGGGCCCCCCTTGAAACGCCCCACAGGGCTGCAGTGACTATTTTCCAGGTCCCTGCCCCGCACACCTCCACACGTGTTTGGATGTCATGGGTCACCAGCCATCTCGTGCTCCCCAAATTTGGGTCTTCTAGACCCAGCGTCTAGACCTCCAGGCCGGAGATGCTGACGCAGCCGCAACGGTGGCAGCGTTCTCTGCCCTGTCCGCTGGCCACACGCCGCTATGGGGCACACGCACCAAGCTGCTCTGACCGAGGGGCTGGATTTTCAGTTTTAATTGGTTTAAATTCAAACAGGGTTAGGCTGAGTCTGGGAGGACCACAAGCCGCAATCATCTCCGTGCCGACTGAGGACGTGGGCGCTGAGACAGCCCACCCGACCCTCTGCGTGCACAAGAGCAGGGCGGGTGATGGAGCCCAACCTCGGCTTCCCGGTAGACAACCGGGCAGTGAGTGACGCCGGCCCCTGCGCTCAGGGGTCGGTCTGTGGCCAAGATGCCCCGAGATAACCCGGGCTACGACCTGGGCCCAGCGCCTTGGCAATCAGGACAGGGTGCTGGGTGGCAATTTCAGCTCAGAGAGGGCTGGGACTTACCCGAGGTCACACAGCTCTCTCCAGGGGCAGAGGCCCCCAGGATCCTGAGGCCCCGCCCCACCCCACCCTCCACCAGAGCCCGGCCGAGGTGAGAGGAAGATGAGTAAATTAATTTTAATGAGGAGCGCTACGGTTGCAGCCCACGCGATTGAGTTTCTGTTGTGTTGCAGATGGTGCGTGGGATGCTCTAAATACTTAATGTCCCCTTTGCTGCTGCCACCCACAGGCCTTTCCCGAGCTCCTGCTGCACACCTGGCAGGGCCCCAGGCACCGGGCACGCAGCAGTGACCAAGGCGTGGCACTGCCCTGGCGGAGCTTGTGGTCTAGCGGAGGAAACAGGTGCCCATCCCGTTGGCCGACGACGCATGTGCTAGGGAAGGGCGGGGGCTGGGGGCACTGGGCGGGGAGGGACAGCCATGCATCCCCCCTGCAGCCTGGGACATTGTCAAGTTCCCCGGTCCATTTCCTGAGAAAGGAGCTGGCGCTCAGAGGGCGACCCAGCGTCTTGGGCCAGGTCCGGGGGGTCCGCCTGCTACTCCTGCCATCTCCGCATGCCCTGGCCCCTCTGATGGCCCAGAGCTCCCGCCACTGCCAGTAAGTTGGCACCATGTGCCCAGCGTTGCAGATGTCTAGACTTTTACCTATCGTAGGGGAGGGGGAGTCAGTCTGGGACTTCCGAGGGCAGCGGGTACGGCTCTCTGTTAGGACAGAGCGGAAGTGTCTGGAAAACACTGGCTCACCCCGTTCTGAGCCCTCCTTGAAGCCCCCCACAGGGCTCAATGACAGTTTTCTGCAGCCCGGCCCCGGCACATCTCCCCACGTCCACAAGATCAGGACGGGTCACCAGATGCCCAGTGCTCCCCACAGTTGGGCCTTCTAGACCCAAGGGACTCAGACCTCCAGGACAGAGATGACGGTGCAGCTTCAACAGTGACAACGGTCTCTGCTCTGTCCCGTCCCCGGCCACCTTCTGCGTCTAGTGCGGGCCTGGCCCACAGAAGGTGCTGGTAAATATTTGAGAGAGGGCAAATGAGTCTTCCTGTCACCCTGCCTCCAGCCCTGGTGACAGACGTAACGGCCAACAGCCCGGGGCACGTCGGCTCCCGGAAGATCTTCAGGTTTTTGGCAGCGCATTCCACAGAGGCTGACTCGGGCGAACGCCGGGCGTGCCGGCTCCCGCTTCACCGCCCTCCCTGGAAGAGCGACTTCCTGTGCCTTCACGCCCCAAGAATGAAGTCTCTTCTTTATTCGAACCCTGCACTGTCTCTGCGGCCAGAAGGCGGGGTGGGGGTGGGGGCGGGACAAGCAGCCTCTTCCAAAAACTAACTAGGGACCAAGGAGCCTTGAGGCGCCAGACTACAGGCTCCACAGAAACATCCAGAATTACGTACTGAACACACAGTGACATTCGTTTTGACTTAAAAAATAACAAAAACAAAAAACCCGTCCGTACCATCGCGCCCCTGTAGTAGGCCGTCGTGATCGTCCGAAAGCGTTCCTGACCCGCCGTGTCCCTAGATGTGAGGAGAAGACAGATTAGCGACACCAAAGGCGACCAGTCGTCCCCAGCAGGGCACAGTGATGGCAGCCCTCTCACTGCTGGGATTCATCCTCCTGATGAGGCAGCACCTGTTTTTTTTTTTTAAATCAATCGTGTACAGAGAGATTCAAATGTTTTTCTTTTTTTCATTACTTGGGTAAGGCAGCACCTTCTGACCTCCCGATGACTACAGAGAAGGAAACTGTGGCTTGGAAGGGCTGGGGTCCTTTGGTGGCTTCCCGCTGGGGCTGCCGCAGAGCCGCGACCAGAGGCCTGGCTCGTGCATCCCCCTCCGCCGCTGCACCTTTGCTTCCAGGGAATTCTCCCAGGATTTTCTGAGTCACAAGCACAGGACGGGACATGGCCCTCGCTATCGGGAGAGGTGGGACCCGGGGAGCGCTCTCAGGCTCGCCATCTTGGGTCGGGTGATGGGGAAAGCCCTTCCTCACCTGCCCGACAGGGGAGGCAGTGCCTGCCGCCCGGGAGGAGACGCCCGAGTCTAGCTCCTGGCACGGAGGATACTCAGCGTTTGGTTTAAAGGTGACCTAGCTGATCGGTGGCAGGGCAAGACAGGGCAAGACCTGCATCTGTTGTCCCTGAGCCCAGGGCCCTGCACACCCCAGGAGGGCCCCCTACTGTCTGGGCTACGCGGAAATGCCTCACTCGGTGCCAAGCTGACTTTCGGATGCCAGCGGCAGGTGACATTAGTGGTTATGAACAGTCACTTTAATCTTAACCAAGGTCTTAGTTGTCTTAGAAGGGTTCTGAGTCACTGAGCCACCAAGACTGCTAAAAGCAGGAGCAGGAGGACAGGAGGACAACCAAACTGCCTGTTGGTACAGTGTCACTTTGGACTTGGGAACAAAGGCTGCTTTCCCAACGTGTTGGAGGTGGAGAAACTTCCACAGCTCATAACTGGCAAGGTGGCCCGAGACTGACTGACTACCAGCATCTGCAGGACTGACAAGGTGGTAAACCGTGCCCAGATTTCCGCTGAGAAGTCAGATTAAGAGATGAACATCACCCAGAGTTGAGGGTACGAATGAGGCCCCCCGACAGCACTGGCAAAGCTGGGGTGGTGGCTCAAGCCCTGAGACTTGGAGAGCGGCTTCATGGCCCATCCCAGGGCACTCCACTCCCACCCACAGGTGCGTGCCTGGGATGGGGACCACAGCGCACACTTAAGGATGTCTTCTGCTCCGTATTTCACTCGGGGCTAGTGATTCTACGCAAGTGGATTCCACCATATCTGAACGCCTACATTCAGCGCCCCACGCCACGGGCTGCAGACCAGAGTCTGTGCCAGCGACGGGGACTGGGGAGTCTCACCACTGCCCTCCTTTTACGTGGCAGGAGAAGTCACTGTCAGGTCTGAGGAATGGAAACGGGTCTCGCCATTGGGCCTCAGCCTAACTTTGGTTCGGGGCTTTCAGGTCTGCGTGCCAGGAAGTGAGGCCTGACCTCCCCCAGAACAGAAAAGGGGAAGCGCTGTCAGACCTTCACGCTGCTCAGCGGGCCGACGGGCTCAAAAGGAAACTCCCTGCCGGCGCATCCCACCGTCCCCGCGGCCTTGGCCGCCATCTGGCACGGAGGGCTCTCTCCAAGTTCCACAGAAGCAGCCCGCCCTGCAGCCCAGACCCAGGCCTTGCTCACGCTGGCCTGGTCGGCGAACTGGGCCCGGGCAGCTCTGCCCCAGCGGGAGGTGACACAGACCCCACCCCCCGGTCCTGCAGCCAGCACAGCATGGCTCCCCGGGCTGGGCGAGAAACTCGAGGAGCTTCTGGACACAGCCCCACGTGCCGGGGCGGGGCTCCTGGCTCGGAGTGCCCACCCGGTGAGGAGTGTGACACACAGCGACGGCTCTTACCATATCTGTAGTTTAATCCTCTTGCCATCGAGCTCTATGGTCCTAATTTTAAAGTCAATTCCTAAAAGAAAAGGAAAAAAGGCGCGTCACAGTCGGCCCACTTCCCGAGCCGTGTCTGAGGTGGGCGCTGCCAACCTGTGCAGGTGACAGCCGCCGTGGCTTATGGGACACCTGCCTGGCCGGCCAGTGGCAGGGCGGGGGGCAAACCCAGGGGGCGTGGCAGGCGAAGCCCTGTTCTCGTCCCCCACCACTGCCAGCTGAACCTGCCTCTCTGCCCCAGGTAGTTGTACTGGGGGGGGAGGGGGGCCTCAGCAGCGTCCTCTGCAGGCCCGAGGCCCGCTTCCCTCCGTCCTGCCCAGCACGCAGGGCCCTGGGCCCCACGATGCACCGACGCGTGTGGGCCGCACCACCTCCTGGCCTGGGCTTTTGCAAACCTTATTCCTTCTCTGTGGGCGGCCTGGGCCCCGGTGGCCCATCAGCTGGGCAAACCTCTCCCCCTTTAAGGCTCGCCCCAAGGTCCCCTCCCAGGAAGCCCTCCTGAGCCCGTCCTCCTCCTCTTCCGCCCCCCACTTTACGTCCTCTCCCCAGGGTGACCTCGAAGGGACCACACTGCTCCCCAGGCTTCCCGAAGTTCCCCCTCGGTCCCCTCCCCTGCCTTCAGAAACACAACCCTAGCCACGTCACGAAGCTAACCCACGCCCCCCACCTTCCCGCCTGTCCACCGATAGATCCACGATCGCGTTATGAAGGGACGATCAGGATGGGTGCGTCTACACAACGGAACGTCAAGCAGCCGTGAAACGGAACAACGAGACCCTGACACCTGCTACGACCTCAGAACCACGATGCTGAGCGAGAGAGGCTGGACACAAAAGACCACACAATATATGATTCCACTGACACGAAACGTCCGGGGCCGGCAAACCCCAAGACAGAGTGGACTCGTGGTTGCCGGGGCCGGGGAGGACGGCGGGGAGACTGGGAGGGTTCGCTGAGGGGTACGGGCTTTCTTTTTGGCATAATGAAAATGTCCTGAAACTGACTGTGGTGACAGTGTGCACCTCTGTGAATGCCCCAAAAGTCACTGAACCGTATACCTCAAATGGGTGAATCACACGGTACGTGAATTATATATATCTCAACAAAGCTGGTTAAAAAGAAAAAAAAAAAAAGCACCTTCCAGTGGCTTCCCTGCCCCCCTCTTTCCTCCAGAAAAAAGTGACAGCAGCTGCCTGTGTGCGCCAAGGTCCCGCCTTACCTGGTCGCCGCTCAGCTCCCCGGCTCACGACCTTCTCTCTGGTCACACCTAGGCCACGCTGTCTGCCTGCGTAGCTGTTTCTTTCTTTTTTTTTTTTAATCTTTACTGTTTAACGCATGTATTTCAGCCCGGACGTGGCTGTTTCTTAAACATCCCAAGTGTGCTCCTGCCTTAGGGCTTTGACATGTTCTCTTCCCTCTTCTGGAATGTTCTTTCCCTCCGAAGCCACGTGGCTCTCCCCCATCCCTTCGCTCAGGCCCCCTTTCAGATCCTGTCCGCAGGGTAGCCTTGAAACAGCCACACCCAGCCTTTGCCGCCAGGAGTTTGATCTAAATCTCTGCCTCGGAAGACTCTGAGGCCCGGGCCTGGCTTAACCTACCCGAATTCACAACGGGGGGAGCTCACTCCACCCTACCGGGCTCGGCGCTGGAGTCTCACCCTTTGGAACACAAGCTCCGTGGAGGTGAGGGCTTGACCCGTCTCACTCGCTGCTGTTACCTCCAGGGAGGAAACATCCGGCAGGGGCGGGATACGGACATGCCAGGAGCCCACTGCCCCCGGCGTGTCCCACGCACACCTGGACTCCAGGTTGCATTCCTGCTTCCCTCCGATTCGCCCAGGTCATCTCTGCAGCCCCGCACCCAGCGGATGCCCGGCATGCCGCCGAAGGGGCTGGCTGGACGAAAACGCTGAGGGGCGCCGGGGCCTACGAGGTGTTTTCATGAACACCGTCCCTCTAGCTGAAGGCAAGAACTGGCCCCCGCGAAGGCAGTGGGGCCGTGCCAGGCTGGTGAGAACCGATTCCGGGGAGACGCAGCCAAGTTTACACCACAAGTGATTGATGGAGCTTATGAGAATAGGCTTTGGCAACACGTAGCCCGGGCAGAAAATGAACAGCCACTCAATCTCCAATCTATGGAGAAAGCCCAGGGGCATGCTCGGTGCCAGTACACAACCGCCTTTAGGGATGAAGCTGTATTTCAGGACTAAGCAGCCCAGTGTTGACTCTTCCTGAAACATTCCCCACTTCCTGAGCTGCAGGGACACGCAAAATCAAACAGCACCGTTGTTCAGTCGCCCGAGTCCACGGCGTTACTCTGGCCTGGGTTTTATTAACAAGTCGAACTAGGGAGTGTAAACTTTACGAGGCCTAGGAATTATGAGGCCGTAACTTCAAGGTCATGGTGAATTAAACTTTCCTAGTGGGACACAAATGTCAGGAGTGGAATACCAGGGTCGGAGGGGGGATCCTGGGTTCAAGTGCCACCTCTGCCTCACTGGGCAACCCTGGCCAAGCTCCATCCTAAGCTGCAGGTAGAAGAGGACAGCCTCCTTGGAGCCCCAAAGTGCCAGACTGGGTCCTCTGGTCAATAATTAAAAACTGGCCAGGAGCAGTGGCTCACATCTGTAATTCTAGCACTTTGGGAGGATCACTTGAAGCCAGGAGTTTGAGACCAGCCTGGGCAACTTAGTGAGACCCACTCTTTACAAAAAATAAAAAAAAAAATTAGACATGTGTGATGGCACATGCTTATAGTCCCAGCTACTCAGGAGGCTGAGGCAGGAAGATCGCTTGAGCCCAGGTGCTCAAGGTTGCAGTGAGCTGTGAGGACACCACTGCATTCCAGCCTGGGCAACAGAGTGAGACCTTGTCTAAAAAAAAAAAAAAAAAAAAACACAAAGAGTTAAAAACCACACTGCACCCCAGTCCAACTGGGCTAAGGAGTGAGACCCTGTCTCTTAAAAGCAAAAAAACAAAACAAAAAAACCCTAACCCCTGTATTGATCTCACCTGTGTCAGTGCTGGGGGGTGGGGGAGAGGTACTGGGCAGGGAAACTGAGGTCTGGGGGCCTGAGCCATGGCATGCCTGGAGTTAACACCACTTCCTTGTTGGTGGAGACTCAGGAGTTAGTCCAAAGTTTGACCTTGGAGTGGGGAAGAATTCAGAAGCACTTGTCCCCAGGGGTGGGATGCAGTTCTACTTTGTTTATATGGCCTCTGGCAGCGGTGACAACCCTTAGCCATTGGATAGTTCTGACCTTCAACCACCCAGGGCACTGGCCAAGGCAGACAGCGTGTCTCCTATCTGAAGAAACAGGGCTCAGAGAGGGGCAGTGCTTGTTCAAAGGCAAACAGCAACTGGAAGCCAAGCATGAAGCTTTCCAGTCCAATGCTCTCCACATGAGGATATAACTGTTTTACAAAGTGCAGCTCCCAGAAGAGGGCAAGGATGGATAGAACCAGCATGCCCTGGTGGGGTTCAGAGCGATAACACAATTTGGCTGAAGTTATTACACAGTAAAGCAGAGCCCATTCCCTAGGTTTCCTCGATGTGGAATAAACTCCTGGGCTTGCTGACTGTCCTGCCATTTCCCTTGTCCTGAGCAGGGCTACGCACCTCACAGGCCACCCTGTTTTTTGATCCACTCCTCTCAGGCCAAACCTCTTCATTGTGGGCAATGACTGCTTTTGTGGCGCAGAGAGAATTCAGCTCCCCTTCTGAGGATGTCACAAATGAGGTACAACGAGCCAATTCTGTTCAACCACAATGTGGGCTGGCCCTGTGGGGGTAAGGCCGTTTTGAAGTGACAGCCGGGGTCCTGGGCCCTGTGATAGGGAAGTCAAGGATGTCTGTGGCTGTGGCTGATTCCAGTTTCTCACTGAGGCTTTTATCTTGCATCTCCTCGGGCTGACAAGTCCCAGGGCGGGCAGCTGTCACTTGCCACTGCTGTCACCCGTGAGCAGGACGGAAGGTGGGCAGGAAAAAGCTCCTGACTCTTTCCCATCACTCCTTCCCAAAGGAAAACATATTCATGGGGCAAACAGGGTCAGGGAAGAGGCTCAACCTCTGAATATTCCAGAGCAAAGAGCAGGAGAGGTGTGAGTTAGAGTCCTGGCTCTGAGGTGGATCAGCTGTGCTTGTCCTGGGGGTATACGGTGGCATCTCTCCAGATGGCTGAGCCTTGAGTGTTGGGCTCAGATACCCCTGGGTTCAAATCCCATCCTCACCATCTGCAGACTGCATGACCTTGGGCAGGTTCCATGCCCTCCCTGAGCCTCAAATTCCTCATCTGTGAGAAGGGCTCACAACAGCACCTAATGCAGAAGACTGGAGAGTGTGATCACGCACACAAAGCAGCTGGCACACGGTAAATGCTCGATAAGGTCAGATGTCACCGTCTTTTTCCCATAGCCAATTCCTCATGACTAAGTTTTCACTTCTGTAAGACGGGAACCCCCGAAGAACCGCTCCGAGGACAGAACGAGATGACAGGCGCAAAGACTCCAGCCCAGGACATATGCTCCCTAACGAGCGGGCTGAGGCTCAGAGCCTCAGTCTCCCTATCTGCAAAATGGGCACTTGGTCCTCCCCTCCCCACGAGCCGGGAACCCCCGGACGGCGGTGGAGGCGGCTGCTCTTCTCCTCTCAGGACCCCTCGACCGTCTCATACCCCCTGGCCCGTCCAGCCCGGTCAGTCCCCCAGCTCCAGCCCCTCAGGGGCGCGCCCTGCCCGGGGCTCCCGCGCCCCCGGCCGCTCCCCCGCCCCGCTACCTATGGTGGAGATGAAAGTGGAGTTGAAGGCGTCCTCGGAGAAGCGGAACAGGACACAGGTCTTCCCCACCCCCGAGTCCCCGATCAGCAGCAGCTTGAACAGGTAATCGTAGGTCTTCGCCATATTACACTCTCTCCCCGACGGGAAGTGCGGCCAGCGCCTCGCCACTGGCCACTGGCCCCGTCTATCAGCGCCGAGTCCGCCCCCTATTGGCTCCGGCCCGCCGCGCGTCATCGTAGCCGACGCCCGCCCCCGCGCCCTGCCTGTCGCGGAGAGACCTGGGGAAGGGGCGAGCGGGCCGCGGAGCCGGAAGCAGCCCGAGCGTGCCGCCCATTGGCCGGCGCTCGGGAGAGGGCGGGCTCTGATTGGCCAACGGTGAAGAGTCGAGGGGCTTCAAATGGACACAGAACGGAGGCGTGGCACTCCACGGCCCCGCCTTCTTCCCTCCCCCCTGATTCTGGGGCGGCCCCGCCCCGCTCCTCGATGGGAGAGGCCGGGCAAGGGAGCGCCGCCAACGCCTCCGCGCGCCGGCGGCCTGGGGGCGGGTCCTGGGGCGCGTGCGCCCGCACGCCGGGAAGGCCGTTACGTGCCGGTAGAGGGCGCACGCGCACTGGGGGGTGGTGGGTGTGTCTCTGGGGCCCGCCCCCGCGGCTCGCGCAGCCGCAGTGGGCGCCGAGGCGAGCGCGGGAAGGCGCTGCCACGCCGGCCGCGTGGGCGGCGTTTTCGGGGCGACCTCCGCCGCGGGCCAGCGAGAGCCGGAGGAGGAAAGAGGGGAAAGGCGCTGGTCATAATCGAAAAGCGGGCCCTGGAGACGTGCCCCGGGGTCTCGGCGCTGGCCAAGGGGCCCATGAGAGACACCCAGGGCCTCTGCCGCCCCGGGGCGCTCGGGGCTCCCGGGGACCCGCCCTGGCGCCTGGTTAGAGGTCGCCAGGGCCACTTTCTGTCCCTCGCCCAGCAGGTCCCCAAGGTAGAGGTAGCAGGTGCTACAATTCTAGGTAGCATTTAGGAGCGTTTGGTTCTGGGCCTGGCAGTGCTCTTAGCTCTTTATAAAAAATGCAAAATGTCAATCCCCACACCAACGCAGAGAGGTAGGTGTCGTTGGGTGTTTCTCTCCCGTGTTACGGCGAGAAGACTGAAGCCAGAGGAGGCGAAGTGACTTTCCCTGGCTCCAACGTGGGAAGTTGGAATTTGAACTCAGACCAAGCCTTGGAAGCCAAGACTGTTGGGAGGCTGGAGTGAGCTGCGGTATTAGGGCACTCGGGGACTTCGGGGAGGCCTCGGGACCTGCCTGGGGGTCTCTGGAAAGATGGTACTGGCCTCTCCTCCTCCGTCCTGCTTCAGCTCATTCTTTTCCTAGTCTAGCTCCGGTTATGAAAAGCTTTGGGCCGGGCGCGGTGGCTCACGCCTGTAATCCTAGCGCTCGGGGAGGCCGAGGCGGGAGGATCGGTCAAGGCCAGGAGTTTGAAACCAGCCTGAGCAAGAGCAAGACCCCGTCTCTACTAAAAAAAAAAAAAAAAATAGAAAGAAATTAATCGGCCAACTAAAAATATATAGAAAAAATTAGCCGGGCATGGTGGCGCATCCCTGTAGTCCCAGCTACTCGGGAGGCTGAGGCAGGAGGATCGCTTGAGTCCGGGAGTTTGAGGTTGCTGTGAGCTAGGCTGACGCCACGGCACTCTAGCCCAGGTGACAGAGTGATACTGTGTCTCAAAAAATAAAATAAA